>WEKY01010855.1:38594-93075 GCA_013390045.1 Picathartes gymnocephalus
TTTTTTAATTGAAGGAAATTGTCAGCTTTTATTTAGTTTGCACTGTGACCCTTCTTCTGGATAAGACCTTTGAGGAAAAGGAGGCTGGATCATGTAGCAGGGTGGATACCAGAAGCCACATAGCTGTCCTAGCACATTAGGTGAGACTGCACATTAGGTCTCCTGGCTTCCAGAGCCATCTTACTTGAGATGAATGACATGTTCTAGCAAAAGGCACTTTGACTGGCAGCACTGATACCTGAGGAACTGATAGCATACAACCCATCCAGAAACTTAAGACAGGGACTCACAGTATAGAATCAAGGAGTGACACTTTTCCACTCTCACACAAGTTGAGCCAGTAGACACAAAGGAAGAGCTATTCTGACTGTGTGCATTTTCCAAAATATCTAAACATTCTAGTGAGACTGTGGAACTCACTGAATATTAATCAAATAGTCGCTGGAAGATGAAGGTCAGCTTATTTCTCACCTGCCTCCTTCCCCATTAACCTGAATAGTACTCTAGCAAGCAGACTGACCTGCTCCTTAGGCTTATAGGACTGGTAGGAAAAGGCAATGACTAATCACCATCTCCCCGTTCTGTTCTCCACCCCTCAGTCTGAGAAGAGTCCAACTAGTAGATAGGTTGCTATGAAGAGATTATTTAATTTCCGAGGCTTTAATTTTCCACACTTTTGCATCAGTGTGTTATAGTTACTATTCTGAAGGAAGAGACTTCATGAGAGTCATTACTGAACTTCAGTATTATTAATTGCTGGCCCTCTCCCACTTTATATTAATCATGCTAGTAATACAGCATTTCCAGTAACTTGTGTCAACTGCACCTTTGTTGCTATGTGCCCTGTTTTGTTATCTTTATCAATAATCTCTCATATTATCTGTACTCCTCATTTTTCCTTCTTCATTTATACTCTTTTGTAGTTTTGGATGATCAGTTCTTCTGCAGCTGCACTTAACAATCCATTTCTCAGAATCAGAAACTGTGGTGCTTTGGATGGTCAGGCAACATGGAAACTTTTACTGTTAGCTTTCCTTGTTTTCAGTGGAGCCATTTTGAATTTCTGAATGGGAGGGCTGGTTCCACTGTGTCTGATTTCCCAACTATGAGAAAATGTGTAGTTTCTTTAGTATAGTTTTGTAGTATTCTTTCCTTCTTCATTGGATTTGGTGACTTTATTATAAAAAGGAACCTTTGGGTGTAGTGCCTCAAAAGTACCCAAGTCATTATAGACCCAATAGTTTTCAAGAAAAAATTTCTTGTGATAAAAATTCTTTGCTCAGTATTATTTTTGATATTATGTCTTTGCCTTCAGGACTAACAAAACTGAAGGGATTAAGCTGGGCCATTCTCTGGCATTACAGGCAGGAAAAACAGATGGTGTGTGTTTTTAAAAAAGATTGTTTTAGGACCTGTACACTGAAGGAATGGTTTTGCTTTATAGAATTATAAACATTTAATGCATTGAGTTTGCATATAATTGCCTTATCTTCCAAATAGAATAGATTTTCATATTATTAAGAATTCATAATCATTAAAGTAAATGTAGCATATAAAATTACTTCCCATCAACTGAGGTGGATGGCAGACACAGTAGGGTAAAGTTTGTTACCTCAAAACTTGAAATCTCCCTCAGGGATCTGGGAGGGGAGTAACACACCAACATCAAACAGAACAGTAACAAAAGTATTGTGCATCTTTCACGTAAAAACACTTAGATAGAGAGGAAGTAATTGAAATGCTGAAGTTTTTGTAGAAAGATTCAAACTTTTTTATTTTTTTATTAATCGGCATAACTTTAATGGCTGGAATATAAAGCAGAATTCATTGCTTATAGATTTCAGATGCAGTCTTCCCCCGGGTATAATTAACAGTGTAGTGAGATATTTTTTGCTTCATTTCAAATATACAATGCTTGGCCCTACTTCTACTTAAGTCAATGGCAGTGTTTTCATTAACTCTCTCTCGTGATAGAAGAACTCTCTCCCTTAAGCTCAAAATGAAGGAAATTATTACCAGGGTGCTTTATTTAAAGAAATGGCTTTAACTGAGGCAAAAAAAACCCAAAAAAAAACCAAGAACAAGATCAGCTATAAAACAATTTAAGATTAATATGCATAAACTAATTTATTTCTCTCCATATGATAGATGTCCCTCAGTGTTAATATGTGGAACATGGAATAATCCATTGAAAAATTGGAAAACTTAGATATGCAGTACTGTTTTAGTAAAAGGCTTTATGATGAGAAGTGAAAGAAAATGATCTGGAATATGTTTTGAGTAACAAGAAGTATATGGAAAATACACTACCCCCAAAGACAAGTGCTAGAAGAATATTTATTGCCAGCAGGGATCACTTGAAAGAAAATCTTTGGACTATTATTGTGATTGATCAGCATAGAAAACAACTTTAAATAATTTTTGTGCAAATATAATTTTTGGAGCAAAAGAAGCATTTGATTTGTTAGTAAGCCTTGTCAACAGAACTTAACACTTCAGGCAAATTTATCTGTAACTTACTCAGATCTGGGCTTGAACTTTTCTAGTTTATAAATAGAAATGATAGTCTTTCCCTCTTAACGAGGAGGGGTTTACACTGTTTACTAGATTTCATTCAACGCTGCCAATCTAGTCTCTTAAAATTATATTTCTTCTCTAGCTCCTGTTTCAAAGTAGTCATAAAAATTCTTGTTCTGACTACTCAGTCTTGATCATACGTTGAAAGAATGCCCAAGTTTCATTAGAAACTTTAATGTCAGGGGACCTAAGTACTCTGAAAAATTCTCAAGTATCCTGTGAAACAGCAACCTTTTCAAGGTATTTATAAAGCCACATAAAGCAGCACTGCCTATTACAGCAACACAATGGCAAAATATTAGAAATACAAACCATGTGAAGGCTGGCAAAGCATTTTTAGAAGTGACTGTAGAGTTTTCATAACTTGATATAAAGCCAAACAACTCAAAACATACCGGAAAATTAGCAGACATTAAAAAAAACAAAGCAAGCATAAAGACTCAGAACTAAAAGCCAACTTAAATCTAAACATTCTATTTCTTTGTTAAACCAGTCCATTGAAGCTTATTATTTTCCTTATTATTTTCACAACAGCCAAATGAATTTAATATGTGTGAAAATAGCTTGGGAGTGACTTTATATATTGCACGACTGAGAATATATTATTTTAGAATTAATTGTCTGCATATCACATAAAAAAAGTTCTAGGATTTAGTTTGGAAGAGTTTGGACAGAAAATTCTTAATATTTATGTGTAAATAGCAAGTTTAAAGAGTTAAGAGCAGCTCATAGAATCCTAGGTCACATAATTGTTTAGATTGGAAAAGACCTTAAGGACCATTGATACCAGTCATTAATCTAGCACTGCCAAGTCCACCGCTAAACCAGATGGTGACTCAACTACTTCCAGGAAAATGCTGAGGGAAACAGCACCAAAGGTTTTACCAAAGCCCAGCTAGACAACATCCACAACCTTTCCTCATCCACTAAGGTGAGTGTCTGGGTGTGATCTCTCAGTTATCCTGGGCATACTGAGAGATGGCATCGAGATGATGTGCTTCCCCTGAACTGAGGTCAGGTTGACAGGACTGTACTTTCTTAGTTTCTTCTTATAACATTTCTTGTAGGTGGGCATCACATTTGGAAAGTTTTAGTTGACTAGGACCTCCCCCATCAGTCAGCACTGCTGGTAAATGATGGAAAGTGGCTCGGTGAGTACTTCTGCCAGCTCCCTTAGTACCCCTGGATGGATCCCATCTGGCCCTATGGACTTGTGTGTGTCTGAGTGGTGTAGCAGGTTGTTGATCATTTCCTGTTGGATTATGAGGGCTTCATTCTGCTTCCGTCCCTGTCTTCCAGCTCAAGGGGCTGTGTATCTTGAGAACAACTGCTCTGTCTAAAGACTGAGACAAAAAAGGCATTAAGTACCTCAGCCTTTTCCTTATCCTTTGTCACTCCTTTTGCCCTTATCCTTCTCCTTAGCCCTCTTTTTGTAGCCAATGTATTTATAGAAAAGCTTTTTTATTGACTTTTACTGCAGTCGCCAGATTAAGGGTTTGGTCCTTTTAATTTTTTCTCCAGATAACCTCACAACATCCTTGTAGTCCTGACTGTCCTGTATTTCCTTCCAAAGTCTGTAAACTCCCCTTTTTTCCCCTGAGTTCCAGACAAAGTTCTCTATTCAGCCAGGGTGGTCATCTTCTCTGATGACTATTCTTTTAGCTCATGGGAAGAGCCTGCTCCTGAGCCTTTAAGATGCGTGTATTCGTGCACACTCATTTTCTTTAACATTACTCACATAATACACTTTTAACTGTTTAAGTAAGAGTGGGCTAATGTCCAGATCTGATGATTTCTCACTGTTACTTTTGGTGGGTGATCAGTAGCTTCATTACAGGGCCTACAGTAGGCACAGTCTTGTTTGAACAGGTTGGCCACCGTGTAAAGTGTTTCTTTCCACGTGTATAGCATCAGATCCTTACGTGTGGTAAATAAACATTTCCCTTTAAAGCTCACTGTGATGATTTACTTATGCTGCAAATCTGGTATGTAAAAGTGTATCTTATTTTATTCTGTTTTATTCTGACTGCAAATTTGTCTTTGTATCTGGTATTGCACATTCCTTTATGGGCTTCACTATGTAAGAAAAGATTTTGATTTGCTGTTGTTATGGTATCACTAAATGTCCTTTCACCGAAGCTGATTTCTGTTGAAAGTAATTGAAGAGTTTTGGGGGCTTTTTTGTGTGTGTGAAAAGCAGTAAGATTTAATATAATTATATTAGCAGGAGTTTAAATGCTACAGTTTTAAAATTAACAGTAATGAATATGTTAAAATGAATAGGTGACATAGACTTTGTGAAACAGTAGCTTAGAGGGCTTCATTTTAGTTGTAGCTGACCCACATAAGAGTCCTATTCCTGAATATACTAGATTAGGAGGGAAGAGAAAGGAATTATTTTTAAAACAGGATTTGCTGTTCCCTGCTAAAGGAAAATGCCCTATATCTGTCTCTGCCACCAAAATTCAGGCTCAGCAGTTTGATATGACACTAATTTACTTGCAGAGAGATTTATAAACCTTCATAAATAGCAGAACAATAGGATTAGATAGGACTTCTGCTGATTCAATTACAACAGAGGTTTAAAGATACTAAAAAAAAAAGCAAATGGCCCAAGCTGGAATTAAGATTTCTTAATGGAATGGGAGAAAATCTCCAGCAGTGATGAAAAAGAAACAAAGAATTTCTTCTGTGATCAAGCAGGGAAACCATTTCTTGAGCTTTGGACGTATTGCATTAAAAGTTGGAAATCTGGACCACACATCATTTTTCTTCAAGACGTAGATTTCATTTATAACTTTAGTGAATTGTTTTAAAAATTATTTATTTCAGTTTCCACAGGCTGTTTGAATCTCTTCGTACAGATTAGGCTATGCACTGGATCATGCCCTCAGAAAAGTACCCAGAATACTATGAGGACTTTATTGATAGTGATATATTATACTTTTATTCCTTTTAATGTGCCATGTCAGCAGTTCTCTGATCATGTCTCTTTTTAAGCTGAGCAAGGCAGGAGTTACAAACTAACAGCCAGCATATGAAACTGTTTGGAAGCTCAGCCATATGTCACAGATATGATGTGCCTCTTGCTCTTTGTCTTTGTTGGACAATTTCCTGTGAGGAGCAAGGGTTCCCTTCTGAAATAGGGACCATTTATATGGCTGTAAACTTCAGCACATGGCTTAGCACCAGTAAATCTTAGCACCAGTAAATCTTCAGTCAAAAATCTCCATTGAACAAGGATTTTTTTTGAAAAAAGTTTTAAGTGCCACTATATAAAACCTGGCACCACTCTTTTGCTCAGCTATTTGTTTGGAGAGAATTACATATATGTACATATTTGCATATAGAAAATTTTTTCCATATTTTTCTGGCAAAAAAGTTTTAGATGCTTATTCAGGTTTCTGAGTATTAAGTGCTATCAGTAGGTAGTGAAGTTATAGAAAGCTGAATACCTGTATTTCAACCATAACAGTAACAAATATTCAAATACCGCATAATTGGTCCTGTCATTCCAAGAAATACAAGGTTTTTGCTCAGTCCATGGTCAGATTGCTTTTTCTTGTTCCTGTCCAATGAAAATTAGCAGTTTGAGCAACGATGCTGGATTTCAGTACAAACTTAAGTATAATGTACTCTGCCCTATACCTTGGAGTATAAAGCAAAGATAATTTGCTGTGTCTATTTCTCTGAAAAGGCTCATGTTCAATCCCTCTTTTTTTAAAAGCTGATTGCTTCCCAGTGAATATGAAACTGAATGAAATATAGTCTTGTGACCCTGCATCCTTAGAGGAATGGTAGCATAATGGTTAGGAGCATTGAAACCCTGAACCCTTATCTGGGCTCTGGACAAGATTAATGCAGTTGGAATTGAATACAGGAAAACAGTTGTTGTTTTGGAGAGGGTTGGGTAGGCTGGAGACCCTTCTTTCTGGTCGAGTCCTTACTCTGAGCCTGTACCTATTTACATCTATTCACAATTTTTTAATAACATTTAACTGTTGACTGCTGCTGCATCAACAAACTCAGCAATGAAATATCTCATCAGGGCTAAGAAAAACTCCAGCACGAAGTTACCAGTGGTCCTATCAGGAAATGAACTATTGGGGCCTGCATTTTCTTTAAAAGTTGATTAGTTTCCTGGAAAAGCCAATGGAAATATCACCAATCCTTATTTTACTTTGTTGGAAGGCCTAACATTCCAGTAAGGTTGCAGAAGCCATTGAATGAAGACTCTATAGAACCAAACGCTACTCCTCATTTAAAAAAAAAAAAAAATTGTCTTTCAACATAACTGATCTTATGTAAAACAATTCAATTACTTGCAGAGGAAATCCTATTTTTCTGATGTAGTTGTCTGCAAGAAATACATTTGCACACAACTTGTGTAGTAACTAAAGCTTACTGGTTTGAAGGAGAGCTGGATTCATTAATACTCTTTCATTAAAGTGTTTGGCTCAATCTGCTTATTGCTTCTTTTTTTTCTTTTGCAGAAGCCATGATATTTCTGTGAAATATATATTCCCAATATATCTGGGAATATATGCCCAAAATGTTCTTATGTTCTCTGCAGTCAGAAGAGTTATGGTTATTTTTTTTTCAAAATGGAAAATGAAAATACAGACATGCAACTTAGAAATGTGAAGATATTTTCTTAGATGCAATCTATCCTTTGAAGAAAAAGAAGGAAAAAAAAGTCTGGTGACTTTTTTTGGTATTATTTTGTGTTGTAGCTCTAACAGCAAGTATACTGAGAGGAAACAACATCCAGAGGGAATAACACTAAAGCAATGATTATGGATTTCCAGAATAAAGATTTCTGCTTCCAGCAAAGTCAGGATCTTATTAGGTGATGAAAATATCCATAATTTGGATTTTATCTTTAACAACGCAGAAGAAAAAAACTCAGAAATACCCCCCAAGCCCTCTTCCAATTACATCTTTTGTAGAAATAAGTGGAGTGTAAAAGGGTGGCCAATAAAGTATAAAATTATGCATTTATTAATTCAAAAGAATTATTTTCTATACAACTTCTTTCCAAGTTATATAGAGGTATATAGATTGTGATGAGATAACTTATTCTTTCAAACAAAAACATTTTAATGGCAGGCAAGAGAGACTAACTTTACAGCTTTGCTCTATTCATGTCCTGTAATGTTTAACAGAAAAATATAAGCAACTAATTATTCATTCAGTCGTGTATATACCATCAAACAAGTCTTTTGCAGAAAGTGACTGAATTAAATGTTGCTTCTTTGAGTGCTCTTCTTCCTGTCACAAAACAGAGTAGAAAAAAAATCCTGAAAAGATGAAATCTCTCCTTACCTCAACAAACACAACATAAATCAAGAGCTCCAGGTTATCTCTCAGTAAATATAAACACATAAAAGATTCAGAAAAGGTTTGTTTTATATAAGTCGTTTCACAAAACTTTCTTTGAACCTTCATGGTTCAAACATGTAACTATATGTCAGAAAACTTTTGTGACAGTGAATGACCCCTCTTCTTTCCTGTTCTCTTTGATACAAGATGTAATCCACTAGACTTCTATAAAAAAAAATCTTAGTCTTCTTTGATATGCCTGACCTTTATGTCAGAAAGCTTCGACACTGGGCTCTGGGACTGCTATTTTTAGTCCCTCAATATGTTTGGAAGAGAAAAATCATCATCTTGAAATTATCTGTAAGGTTTGAGCTAAGGAAAGATGCAATTAAAAAATTTCCATTTACATTCCCCAGCATGGACAATATAGAAACAAATGTCTCTAAGAACACCACTGTGAAAGGAAAAGAAACCAAGTTTAAGCTGGATATTCGAGGCAAAATGGTAATAGTTTGTCTCATTAGCTGGGAACTCTAGTCTGATTTCCTTATGAGATCCTGCTTGCATGCATCATATCCTGTATCTCAGGTTGTCCTCCTTGAAGAGATCGCCTATTGGCAAAGTTTATGTTAAATTTTCTGTCCAATCCACATGGATCCTTTTTTTCCCCCTGCTTCTCTTATCTTCACCCCATTTCTTCTGTCTCTATTTCACTCAGGCAAAGGAGTGGTATCAAACTTGAATAAATCAAGGATGGATTCACCCTTTTTGGATAAGTAGATATTCTGCTGACAGATGCATCTCTTCAGCTTATTGATGATTTGCAAATTTAGTAAAGGTAACCCCTCAGAACTCCATCATCAAAATGATGAAGTTCTCCATTTGCACAGCTTTACATAAACGTACTGAAGAATACTATTGCTAAAAACAGAGCACTGAATTCACGCTGTTGGGCCCTATTACTAATACTTGTTCTGAGATGTGATCTGTTGGTAACCTCTTTAGAATATTAGTAAGTAATAGGTTTGACATTCAAAGCACATTTTTGAGGAATATCATAATGGCAGCAAACACATTCTAGCAAGAAGTATTTAAAAGTTTGAAGCATAGTGGCATAGAAGCAGCATTACTTACATATCTGTATACACCTGGAGATTTGCATGCAATATATTAAATTTGGAATCTAATTGCTTAGATTTCAATACTCATATTTTTGCAGGGAACCTCACAGAGAAATTATGCCTAGATTTTTTGTCTGTATTTACAAATTGTAGAATTTAGCTTATTAAACTAAATGTCTATGCTAAGACTTGCCGCTAATTTACTGCAAAATTTGCAATGCGTTTATTGGGTTCCAGGGCATTTAACTTAGAGCATATTAGTTTAGCAAGAGCACCTCTGAGTTCCTGCATAGATTCTGAAAGCCACATTGTGACCAAGGTGTTATTGCCTCTTTGTTAAACACCTGCATGTGTTTCATTTATGTGTCAGTTCTCTATTTTCGCTTTCCAAACAAGCTCCAGCTGCACACCCCATAAGCTGGTGTTATAAAGAGACACTAAAAAACTTTTAGGAATTCACAAGGTGATTAAATATTTTAATGCAGGTACCTCATTTTATCTAAAATCTGTAGTATGTAAGGTTGTGTAGTAAGGTGTTAACACAGTTTGTACAGAATTAGTTGTCCTGTTTTCCTATTAAATTTGACAGAAGAGAAATATGTTTGATTCACTGGAAATCAGTGTAACACACTGCATGCATTACAGCGCATCAGAGACAGTGCAGTTCACATGAGTGTTGAGGTTCTACCACCAAAAATTCTTTCCATATTCACATTCAGTTGTTGAAAAGGAGCTCTTTCTTTGTTGATATTGTTGGGCTTTGAAGGCTTTCTAAACTTTTCCCTTGAGAGAATTCTGTCTTGTTATTATACTTCCTGCATTTCTACATGACATACTATGACTCAGAATTTCATGGCTTTTTTCATTTTATCAGATCTGTGGAGGAGGTGAATGGAAAAGGTTTGTTGGGTAGGCTGAAGTTTGTGGATATTGAAATGGCCATTTGAACAGCACTTAAACAGTTAAATCCAAAACTGTGGTCTTGGAAACCCTACTGAGCTATTGCCTAATCCCAAGGGGCTCTGAATGGTAAATGGACTCTAATTTGAAGTTCATGGAAAACCTTCTTGTATCTTGAGATTGATATCTTCCTGTCCAACTCACCTGATGACTCAATCAGGAAAAGTACCCATGTCCTTCTCAGACTTATGCAGAGCTCACTTTCATATAAAATGTAGTAATGGTCAACTATCACCAGGAAGAAAAAAAAATGTCAAAGTAATTTCCTCAGTTCTTTCCCCTACCTTTATTCATTCTGTTTTCTTCCTTTATTTTTTTTTTCCCCCCAAGCTGTTTTCTACTTCTTGATTCTACACTATCTTGTCCCAGTCTGATGATCTGCTGTTGTCTTTGCTTCATATTCTAGCCTCTGTCTCTGTTTTTCTCCCCAGGCATGTTACCATTATGGATAGGCATCAAGTTATCTCCTAGCAGCTGGAGTCCAGAAGTGACTTGGAGAATCTGGGGGATAAAAAGCATCTCCCTTCCCTTAAGAGAACACACTGCCTTATTTCCTCTTGCAGTACCATGAATGTAGTGAATGCGATGATTGTGCATGTCCTGCACAGTACAGGAATATAGTCAAGGAAAGCAAATCTTTGCAGAATTCACTGCTGAATTCTGACCTACATTACTTCAGCATATGCAAACTTCATTTTACCTTTAGGAAATACAGAAAAAATAGATCCTTATATCCTGTCAGTCTTTTTTCAAGTTTCATGTTCTGCTGCAGCCTTTAGGACTTCTGTGTGAATTGGCTCTAAGAGTTTAATAGGACATAAAAACATGTTTCTTTTTTCTTAAAAATAATGAGCATTTTTGCCCAAGAGTTGTCTAAGAATCTGAGACATATTGCTTGCAAAAGTCTGATGTATTACTTTAAGTTTTTCAAAATTAGATGTAATTAGTAAAATAAAATAAAGGAGAATTATAAACTTAGAGGTAACAATACTTGACACAGAAATTCTTTCCTGATTATTTCAAAAGCCAGGCATACTTCCACCCAACATAATAACAGGACCATTCAAGTGCTTCCCCTGGGAGAAAAATCCTGTAGTGGTTTACCTCTCTTGAGATGAAAAAGAAACTGTATGAAGATGTCAGAGGCAGAAGGACGTCTTTTTTCCTGGACTGGTCTCTTGTTACAGTCGTCTTGCAGTCTTGCTGCAGGTATATTAGCAATGTAAACTACATTTCTATGCTTCTTGTGGCGGTTTTGCCTTTGGATAGTAACTATACCATCTTCTAAGAAACTGATGAATTCAAGCAGCCAGTTGTATTCACTGAACTAGATGAGGTTTCACTAGTGTGGCTGTAAGCAGAATTTGACCGATAAAATTGTCTCTTTCTTCTCTGCAATATTGCTTGTGTCTGCAGGTGACAGGGTAGCTTGTTTTAGCTCAGTGCTTTTATCTGTTCTAGTCTCCAGTAAGACCCTTCTTCCAAATGGCTCCATGCTTCCAGCCATATTTTAATAATTCATCACAAAAAGCTAGAGTAAGCAAGATAAATAACACAGCATGATCTATGGCTGTGCCTGAAAGGCAGGAAGCACAAATCGTGTTTAACCACATAAACATCAAGCTCTCATCTCACTTTACAGACAGGGAGGGAGCAGTACACTTAGTAGAAAAACCCAGCTAATCTATAAACACCTGACTTAGTATTAAAAAAAAGAGAAGAATTAATGGGAAAATTCATAAAATAGATGGTAATTATTTAAAGGAAACATTATTCAAAAATATAAAGATGCATTCATGCACATAACAGTTTAAAGAAATATTCATATAGAACCAACTAAATATGTCAGGGGTAAATGTCAGCTCCATTTCTCTTATATTGTATTTTTTGGCTTTCTGTGAAGAAAACACTCAATTATTATTTAAGATCTTTGTTAAAACTCAGGACTCTGCATATTATTCAGGATTATTTGGACTATTTATGTCGAACAGGCTCATAAAAATATACCTGACCCTGCAACTACTTCACAGCTGAGTTCTCTTTCTTTGTCCTCCTTCCCTCAAAGACCTTCTCCATTCACATTCCTAACTTCTCTGAATTCTTAGCAAATTCTTCTATACCCATCCCCACAACTCCTAGCTCTTTCTCTAAACTTTCTTTGGTGATATAGACTATCCATTAATCATATTTCTAAATACTTATCAAAATGGTTATTAAACTATTCACATGGTCACTGTATGTTCCAGGGACAGCAAAGACATAAGCATTCCCAAATACCTGGCAGTGGGAAGTGAAGCTGTAAAATGACAATGTGTAGAGGAAAAGAGGGCAAGTTTTTTGGGTATACTCAGTGGGAATAAAGAGTGGCAGCTTAAAATGTTCATAATAGCATTATCTTCTGCTTTATGCATTCTCTTCTACCTTCTGGATGAGATGAGAGGATTAGATTCGCTAATTGCTCTGCTGCCCAGGGTGCTGTGACTGCGCTGGTCGAAGACAATCTCTCTGGGGACCTTCTCTGATCCCCAGAGCCCTATCGCAGCCACAGCGAGCAGAGCCGATAACAGTGTGAAGAGCAGGTGACCACCGCGAGGAGAAGCCAAGCAGGGAGGACTCAGCAGCTCTGCATAACAACTAAGATTTATTTAGCTGATGGGGAGAGACTGACTGAGTCAGGCCACCGGGAGTTCCACAGAGAAGGGTCGAACCTCCTATGCTCTACCCCGAGAGACCCCGAAACACGGGTAACAGGGGGTTTTCTACCCCCAGGATCCCAGGGGTGGAGGCACAAACATGACCAATTGGGAAAGCCCAAGGGTGTGGTCCAGGGGTGAGGGACAGGTTACACAGCAAACGGGGGAACAGGGAATGGGGTTACACCTGTGGGGGCCAATGCATAGCCAAATGACAGAGACCCTTCTAGAACTTGAGGTAGGGGTGAAAGGAGAATGACAGGGGAGAGAGAGGGATTCTCTCGCTCGACCAGGGGAGGGGACAGATAATTGACAGGGAGAGTATACAGGGTCCGAACAGGGGTACATGGAACAAACCAAAATACAATTAACCAATAAAAACCACTGCATCAGATTAGGAAGCCATGGAGAGAGCAGGGAGATAATGTTCACTGTGCAGACACCAGGGAACAAACTCTGGCTATGATACAAATAGACCAGAAATGTCCAATAGCCTCACAGATCGTTAAGCTCTGTGGCTTTTCTAGCACTTTTCTTCTTTCTTGGAGATTTGCAGAAAGATTAATTCTCAACAATTCATCACAAATCTTGTGCTATGTCTTAAAAATTCCTTTAACTTAGGTATTTGTATATAGCAAGTTTGCACTCTGAGAATCTTTGTCTTCAACTGATGCTTTTCCTTTGGCCCCAAGTACATTATTTCTCATTCTGTATTTTCTCTTCTCATTCTGTGTTTTTTCTTTTAGTCTCATGAAGTTCCATTCATTTTTACTACAGATTACTCACAAATTGAGTCATTGGCTCGAGATAGAGGACTGATCAAACAGCTGCTTTTATGTATTTTTAAATAAGAGTGATGGCGTGTTACATTGCACTCTTGGTTACTCACTGCAGATGTGGTAAAAGACAGGATTTACAGAAACACACACACACACGCCGGGTTCATGCAGAAACAGCCATCTGGTTTATTGTTCTCAGTTTTGTTTATAGAGAGTTTAAATCTCCTGGTTCCACATCGGTCACAGGCTGGTTTACAGAGCCACCCAGCCCCACTGACCAATGAGAACACTGCATGTTTGGTGAGACATGGTTGGCTGAGAGCTCTGTATAGATTTGAAATCACCCCATCGTAACAATGGTGTGGATCGATAAAGCTCTCTTCAGTCACCGGGACTTTTGATCTCTTCACCAACTGTAAGTTGTGCAGAAAAATCTGTGATACCCATGGCCATTCTCACATTGGCGATTGAGGGGGCTTGATACAGACGAAGAACAGCCATGATGAGAAGGACTTGGGGTGCTGGTGGATGAGAGGTTGGACATGAGCTGGCAACACTCACTTGTATTCCAGAAACACAATTGTATCCTGGGCTGCATCCAAAGCAGAGTGGCCAGCAGGGTGAGGGAAGGGATTCTGACCCTCTGCCCCACTCTGGTGAGACTGTACCTGGAAAACTGCATCCAGCTCTAGGGTCACAGGAAAGACATCAGCCTGTTGGAGCAAGGCCAGAGGATGCCACCAAGATGATCAGAGGGATGGAGCACCTGTCCCATGGGAAAAGCCTGAGAGAATTGGGTTTATTCAACCTGGAGAAGAGAAGGCTGTGGGATGACCCAGTTTCAGTCTTCCAGGCTGAAAGGAGCCTACAAGAAAGATGGAGAGAGACTATGTAGTGACAGAAGAGGGGAGAATGGCTTCAAACTGAAACACAGTAGGTTTATATTAGATAATAGGAAGACATTCTTTACTGTGAGGTTGGTGAGGCACTGGAACAGATTGTTGAGAGAAGCTGTGGTCACCCCCTCCCTGAAAGTGTTCAAGGTCAGGCTGGATGGGGCTCTGAACAGCCTGGTGTAGTGGAAGGCCTCCTTGCCCATGTCATAATTGTTGGACCTTGGTGATCTTGAAGGTTATTTCCAAGCCAAACCATTCTATAACATCATTTAAACAGTATGAATTTGGACAGCACCCGAAGGGGTTAGCGCAGGGTGAATGTTTCCAGCACTTTTTTTTGCACTTTAGTGATCTTACTTGAGAGAGCCAAGTATTCTTATTGATCAGTAACCGTATAATGTACAGTATTAATCATGTAACTACCAAATATAATAATTGCTGGAGAAAGTTGTACTGGGCTTGCATGGCCAAGTTTTGGTAGCAGGGGGGCTACAGAGGTGGTTTTGATGCCAAAAGATTTTTAGCCTTTTTCATATTTGTAGCTTTGTAGATTTTTAATATATAGTAGCATAGCTTCAAGTACTTTTCCTGTCCTCTCACAGTTTAGCTATGTGTTTATATAGCCATATTTGTGCACACCTGAAAGCTTTAATTAAGGAGCTGCTTTTTATCTTACCACTATTAATACTGTTTGGTAAGGTTTTGTCTCTTAATTCCAGGCAACAGTTCCTCTGAGAAGCTGCCAGAAGCTTCCTCCATGTCCAACAGAACCAGTGCCAGCCAGCTCAAAGACTGGTGTGTCACTGGTCAAGGCTGGGCCAATTAGAAGTGGTGGTAACCCCTCTGTGATAACATGTTTAACAAGGATAAAAAAACCAAAAAAGTTATTGCATAGATATAATTGTGGCCAAAGACGAATGAGGAATATGTGAGAGGAGCAACTGTGCAGACACCAAGGTCAGTGGAGAAGGAGGGGCAGGAGGTGCTCCAGGCACCAGAGCTGAGATTCCCCTGCAGCCTGTGGTGAAGACCGTGGTGTAGCAGCTGTGCCCCTGCAGCCCACAGAAGGACACAGGAATCCAGATATCCACCTGCAGCACATGGAGGAGCCCCACGCCGGCGCAGGTGGATGCCTGCGAGGAGGCTGTGATCCTGTGGGAGGCTTGTGCTGGAGCAGGTTCCTGGCAGGGACCTGCAGACCCGTGGAGAGAGGAGCCCATGCTGGAGCAGGTTTCCTGGTGGGACTTGTTACCCTGTGGGGAGCCCACGCTGGAATAGGGTGTGCCTGAAGGACTGCACCCCGTGGAAGAGTGACCCCACACTGGAGCAGTTTGTGAAGAATTGTTGCCCATGGGATGGACTCACACTACAGAAATTCTTGGAGAAGTGTCTCTATTAGGAGGCACCCTACACTGGAGNCGCTGGAATAGGGTGTGCCTGAAGGACTGCACCCCGTGGAAGAGTGACCCCACACTGGAGCAGTTTGTGAAGAATTGTTGCCCATGGGATGGACTCACACTACAGAAATTCTTGGAGAAGTGTCTCTATTAGGAGGCACCCTACACTGGAGAAGGGGAACCTATGTGGAATGAACTGAACACAACTTTCCTTCCCTGTCTCCCTGCTCTGCTGGGGGGTAGGAAGTAGAGCCCGGGAAGGAGGCAGGAGTTGGGGGAAGGTGTTTTTAAGGTATATTTTATTTCTCATTATCCTGCTCTCATTTTGTTAGTGATAAGTTCCATTAATATTGCCAATTCAAGTCTGTTCTGCCCATGGCGGTATTTGAACAATGAACTCTCTGTCCTTATCATTAACCTTCTGTTATATTTTCTTTTCCCTGTTCAGTTGCAGAGGCGAGTGATTGAGAGGTTTTGGTGGGTGTCTGGTGTCCAGCCAGGGTCAACCCACTACTTAAAATTACACATTTAAAGGGGGTTATGTGAGTGTGTCTATTGGCATTGTTACCTTTTCTGTGCTCTTTTGGGGACAAAAAAGTTCCTCTGCCATATTACAAGTCCCATCCTTCTGTGTCTCCTCCATGTGCAAAATAAAATGTACAAACTGACAGGACTTGGGACAGAGGAACAAATACATTCCTTTTCTGGTAAACTGTGCTTGGTGTGAGAAGAAAAATTAGTATTTTATGCAGTAGCCAAATTCTTTCCCTGATGTGTTTCAGATAATTAAGTGCTGCCTATAATATAAACGATGGGATTAGACAGCAGGTGTTTGCTTCAGGTAGTCATAAATTTTTTCAAAAGACTTTGAAATACCAGTATCAATTAAAAAGTCTTAGAGGGAAGTTAGCTACTGTAGAGATTTAATGGAAATTTTCAATACTGTGCCTTTGTTCAAAGAATGATATCAAGTTATTATTCAGCTGAGACAGAAGATAGTCAACTGGATGCCTCCAAGAAGCATGCATCCTCTTCTCAAGCCAGTGTTTGCTGAAATTACGCTGTAACACCCTGTGCTGTTTTTCAGGACAGTGCTTGTTTTGTCAGACTCCTCATTTCCTGCATGCATGACATACCTGCTAAGGATTCTGCTTGAGGCAAAACCATCTTGCATTTAGGTTTTTCATCTCTTCCCCTGGCAAGTGTTTAATAAATTTCTTATGATTTTTTTTGACTCTACTCTTATCATGTTAATTTATTCTTTTCTTCCTTACTTTCCATACTTCTAAGGAAATATTTTAGGTTTTCAGCCATCTGAATGATTGCTGAGCGAATGAGTGGTTATTGCATGTTAAACATCAGATGAAATGAGTTAGGAACAGACATCATCTGATGGAAGAGATCTAAAATTTGTGAAATGATTTAATTAAGAGCAATTTTAATTAAAAAATTTGAAAGTAATCAGCTAACATAAAATGAATGCATGAGATATGGTACACATTTAATTTTTTTTTCCCCCGCATATGATGTGCATAATAGTTTTGACAGCTAGCAAATTGTTATTGGCTAGCTCTTTAAGGAATATACATATACAAATATATACATCAATTATTTTCAAGAGCTAGGAAATATTTACAGTGGTCTACATACAATATTTCACATGAGCAATTCTTTCCTTTTTATTTGTGATGTTCTCAGAAAAGGTACATTTCACTCTGGTCTATCTTCCTGCTGAGTTAGCTGCAAGAAGGTCATGGAAAAATAACTGATCAATGGTAATGCACATTTTAGTGACAATACCATCAGCAGAAAGGAACCATAGGTAGTCCCTGATGCTATAAAATGTTGACTTGGACACACTTATGTGATACTGCAAGTTTATGATGGAATTTCTAAAGTTTTTAATGTTTTAATAGCATATTGCTTTTTACAGCACTGTTTGTTTTTACCCCAAAGCGACATAAGAAAGAAGACACTTTGAGCTATTCTTTTTAAAATACGTAAAAAACCATGTTGAAACGTCTGGAAATTTTCAAAGAGGTTTTTGTAGAACACAAAACAGGAGCAAACACTGTGGAAAATAGCCCTTTTGTTGGGAATATCTCATGCAATTATGTAAAGGTATTTAGTCAGTTTCTTCTTGTTTTCATTACCTTTTTGTGAGAGTTCATCACAACTGAAATGCAGTGCGGATCTGTTACACGGAGACTGCTACTAGGGGTGTAATTCTGTAAGAAGTAGTGGTAAAAATATGTTACTCATTGTTTTAACATTCCAGTGTAACAACACTGTTATAAAGTTACAAAGAAAAATCAGTTTTGTTCCAATCCACATACATTGCTATGTAAACATTGTTTTTGGTGATCTGGTTTTCATTTTGCCTTTAAGAGGCTGGGAAAGAGGGAGAGGTGAGGGAAAGGTGTTTTTAAGGTCTTTTGTTGCTTCTCATTCTCCTGCTCTGATTCTTTTAGTTATAAATTCATTTAATATCCCCAAGCTGAGTCTGTTTTACCAGTGATAGTGTTTGGTGAGTAATTTCTCACAGTCCTTATCTCAACTCATGAACCTTTTGTTATATTTTCTCTCCTCTCTCCATTTGCAGAGGGGAGTCATAGAGAGGTTTTGGTGGGTGCTTGGCATTCAGCTAGGGTCAAGACGCTACAGCTACCTTTAAAAATAAATAATCATTTTTGTTGCTTTAATTCTCAAAATTGATGACTGTCCTTCACATGCATTCCTGTTCATTGACAGTTAGGATGGGACTTGATGCAAAAGGCTGAATCAACCCTCAAAAATTGAGGAATCACATTTTCTTGGTCATTGTGTTTTTTATTTTCTTTAGAAGAGCCAAGATGACCACCCTCAACCACCCATTTGCCTTTCAGTCATCAAAATTTCAGTGAAACATCTTCCAGGCACATCACATAACCTGCATTCTTGTGGAGTTTCAGACCTTTGGTTTCAAAATTGGTCCATTCTATGCAGTCTGAAAGAATTCAGCTATGAAGAGGAGATTTCTTTATAAGTTTGAGTTCCCCTGACTGAAACTCCAGCCCAGTGGAAATGAGTTGAAGTAATAAAACGGGTGAAGAAGATGAAGGTGCAAAGACCACACAGCTGCTCTCCTGACCAGATTGTTTTAGACTTTGTCTAACAGAAATATTATTCATGGTAGGTAGCAGTACACACACAGCTGAAGTGCCGTGTCTGATTTCATCTTTTCTGAGCGTGTGGTTTTGACAGTGATATTCATAAGGTGATTTTTAGGAGTTTTAGATATTGTTCTGGCATGATTTTTTCAAATAAATTGCTTTATGAACAGTATTTAATAAACTTTCTCTTTTTTCAAGGTTCCTTTCATCAAAAAGAAAATTGTATTGGCAAGCTGGCCATAACAATAATATTTACTTTAAAAAAAGGCCAGTTTTTAAAGATCATAAAATCAACACTACAGCTAAGCATTGACTTCTATGACAATTGCAAAAATATTCATGAACATGGTGGTTTTTATTTTTATTTCTGGTCAGTTTCTTTCACATTATAGCTTACTCCGACTTTATGTAAATAGTGCCAAGCATAAAAGGCTCTTACTAATATGGCGAAAAATGTTTCTTAATTTAGTACCTTCCAAGAGATTGATTTGGATATGTCTATGCATTTTATTAAAGGTAATGGCACCAATGTTTCTGAGGCTGAAATTAGTTTTGGAACAATTTTCAAGCACTTTTTAGAACATCTTATTATCATCTCTCTAATTGTGCTTCTCCATTGCTTAGATGAAATGTCAACTATTATATGCGTGTGCTCATGCTGTAAATCTTTGATTATTTTACTTGTTTATTTGATGGTCAGAAGACATGAATCCTGTTCTATCTTACTATGCTTTTATTGCTTTCTCACACCAATCACAAAGGGATATATCTGTTTCATCATCTTTTAAAAGGTTAATGTGACCATTAATCTCTCTTGAATGTATGCTGCACACAATATCTGTTTTACTGCATATCCATTACAGAACCAAAGCTTTGCACATTTGATCAAAACCTAATAGACTATCTATCCTCTCAAGACCCCTTGTTTGCCTGAAAACTTAATGTAACTACTTTGTTATAATCCCTCTAGTACTTTCAGTGAATTAGCTACCAGGTACTGTAAGAGTATCTAGATGACAGAATAAGCAGATATGCACATTTCCTTCTCTACTGGCCATAGCCTAATTTAAACCATGCTAGCAGTGAAGCTACTTCAGTGGAAAAGACTTTTAATTTGTAGACTCGGCTCTTGGTATTTCTTTGAAGGCAGAAACAGGATTTACAGTTTTCTTTATTAATAATGATGTTTCAGAGAAAAAAAAAAAAAAAAAAAAGACTTTGCTATGTGGAAGGTTGGCAGATACCAGAACCCTCAGATAAGGCTCTTCCATGGTCCATTTCCATCTGTGGGCACCGAGCTGTGTTTCTGAGTTATGGAAAATGTTGTGAGTCACCTGCAGTTATCTATTGCAGGTAAGATAGACAGCTGCAGCAGTGGGTGGTGAGAAGACCTGGAGCCACCTTGTAGCAATACAATGGGTGCTATTTGTAGAATGCCTGTTACCTGCAAGGATGGATTTATTTTATGGAAAACCTGTGCTGGAGATTTGGGAGGAGACAAGCCAAATTAATAACTAAATAACGGCCCTATGGAGCACCAAAGGAACTCTAGTGAATTTGAAAGGGAGGACACTCACCAAAGGGGTGAACCGTTGGTGCAAATATTTGCAAGGTGCAATGCAGAGAACTATGTGCTGCCTCACAGATGCGATGGCTTAGGGACAGAGTATGGTTTCATCATGGCTGTTTGCAGTAGCCATGTATTTATGAACTCTGCTGGAAGGATTCTGCAAGAGCATCTTTTTTTTCTGTTTGTGCACAGTTGTAATCCTTTGGACCCCAGCTGGCTCTTTGTCAAACCAGTGCAGATGTTTTATCTTACTTTTCAGCAGTAGTATTGTGCTTAAATCATCTATTCTGTAGATGCCTTGCAACATTGACAAGAAAGACCTTATCTTTCCTTGCTTAGGTAACCACTGGGAATGACAAAGCAATATGTACATTACTTGTTTTGCAATGCTTTTTTTCTCCTTAGTATTCTCTTTCCACTGAAGTGTAAATAATACTGTGTTTTACATTGACCATGTAAGCTTTTGAAAAGAAGGCTCACAAATACTTAGATCTATTTAAATATGTTTTCATCTAGTTGGGACTTGTTAAAGGTGTAGGAGAATTGCAAAAACACTTAACTCAGAAAGGAGAGAATAGCACAGTCGATCTATAACTGACAGATAGTACCAGCCAAAATAATATTGTTCAGGTTTTCCTATTAGAAAGCTCAGCTGGCACAGCTTACTTTTAAGAACAAGAAATAAAGTCAAGTACAGCATCTGCCATTCAGTTTTGGAAGGCACATCAGTACTTGCTCTGGGATGTTGGACTGTCTTGTCAGTTTATAAAAAAAACCAGCCAAGAAATTGCCCTATGTATTCCTATAGTCTTAATTAAAGATAATGAAAAGATTCAGATATTCAAAGTTATCTTCTTAGCAAGAGCCATATGTGACACTGAGCAAAAGATTCAAAACTTCAGGATCCTTTCCAAATCGAGCTTGTTATCTTATCTTCCTTTATGAGTTAAAAACAGGAAGGATCCCTCCTGTGCTTTTCAACATTTTAGTTGCATTGCAAGCATAGTAAGCATGATATGCCTGCATATCCATAAACACAAAAGAGAGGACATGTTATTAGCATTTTCAACCTTTTTTTTTACCAAGAATGTCACAGGGATTAGTGAACTAAGTAAATCTATGCTATTATGAGTAAACATTTCAGATCCTGCAAGAAAACACTCATTTTTATTCAACTGCTTTCTCTTCTTGCTAGTCCTCCAGAATAGACTCAGTTATGACTAATTTTTCATCTCAGCTATCTATTCATTGCCCTGAGTATTTCATTCAGAATCCCAGGGGTGTCTTGTAAAGGCTAGATTCAGAGTTGCTTAAGATTCACCCTGGAAAATGTAAAAAGAAACAGAAAACATATCTACTATCCAACCTGTTTTATCCCCTGAAGGGGTCACTTTCTGATCCATGAGTTGTTTTTCTTTCTGTTTCAAACAGAGGAAGTCATTAACCCTGAAATATATCTTCAGTTGCCTTGTGCAGTGCAACAGATCCAGACAATTGAATGCCTCTTCAAGTCTTCAGCCTGTGTCCCAAGATAGCATTAGGAGACAAAGATCAGCTTCAGCCGTGATACTTATCCTTTATAACTTCTCATTTTTTTTAATACAGAAAAAAGAAAAGAATATTTATGGTAGTATGATATTCCCAATATGAAACAGTCCTAAGATTTTTCATGACCTTTGTTAATCCTATTGGAATTAAATTAAACGTTGATTTTTAAAAAAAGAACAGTAAAGGTATTTTCCATCTAGAAGAGATCTAAGCCAGGATTTCCTGATGCTTGATAACTTGGACTCTCAAGATGTTCCTACATGAATGGAAAATATTTGGATGAATGGGAAAATAAATTGTAGAGTCTTCCAATTAACTCAAGCCCCTTGAAAAAGAACAGCAAAAAGACCAGTTTTTGCAGGTTGGCTGTGAAATATTAAACATCAGAAAAACTGACCCAAAAAGCACTCTCATTCTTAACTGTCTTTTTGGTGGTTTTTCCTGTTTTTACTTTCCCCTCTATATATAAAGCTTTGATGAAGAGGAATGAAGGGACAGACCCAAAGACAGAATTGCCTGGTGGTACAGCAATCAAGTTATTTCTTTATCAAAGTGACATCCAGCAGAAAGCACTGAAGATCAGTTAACAATATGGCAAAAATACTTCACAGACATATAGTGCTGCACTGCAGAGAATGATCAGGGACTGGCTGTTGCAGAAGCAAGCTGAACACTTCTGATCAACTTGTTGGCCAAAAAACCCCAATAATTTTCTTTTTTTCACCTGGAGGTAAAAGGAAATATATGTTTCTTTTTAAGACTGGGAGACCAGCTCTGATACTGCCTTTTTTATTACTTATTTTTTATTTTTACTCTACTCTGGACATGCTGATCACTTTTAAAATTTAAAACTGATTTTACAATTCAGTAATGAAGAGTGCTTCATTCTTTCAATTGACCAAAAGGAGCGCTCAGTACAGGAAAAGTACTTCCAGTCCAGCCCTACTCATAGAGCTTTTTGATTGCTCCTGGAGATGTACTTTGGATGAAAACTCCAGTCAAACACGATAAAATGACTGACAAGGCCAAATTGGCATGCATTAAGGGAAATGACAAGAGAGAAGCTTAATCATGCCTGTACCAATAGATTGAAGCTATTTTGGTGATCACACTGCCATCCTGTGTGTGTCAGTAAGGCTTCCCTTTCATCTCTGTAGAAAAAGCTATGAGGCAAAAAGGCAATTAGACTTGATTGCATGCCGAGAGAGGACAAACAGGAAAGTAAAGCTTTCTTGGCACTGATAGCTAATACTCTCTGCTGTGTTCCACAAAACAAATGGGTAAATTCTAGAAAAATGCGGGAATTAATTCTTTTGCATAAAGAAAGCTTTGAAGTATACGCTTTGGCTCTCTCAGTCCCTATCCCTGACCCTGTTCTGTCAAAAAAAAAAAAAAAAATCTGTGCTAAGTGTTGAATGTTAGGTGTACAAAAACCGTCTGAGTAAACATCAGGTGTCTCCAATACAATGACTATTACTACAATACAATTACTACAACTGGTATTAGATATAAGCTGCTAATTAAGGGAACGTTAGCCCAGCCTTCTTTCATAGTTCCAAGTGGGTTCGTTGTACATCCACCATAAAGAATTGTGGGTGTCTCCATAGCCAGAGCCTACACTGAAGGCTCAAAACCTCCCTAATGAGATTTTTTGAGCAACATATCGGACAAACCTGTAGTTTCTTGGGGCAGTATTGGAAATACAAGAGTTCAGCTTGCAGATAAAACTCCTGAGTGTCTCCCTCTGTCATGTTGATTTTTTAGATTCTAATGTACAGGATAGCAGCATTATTCTGAGAAGCTGGAGGCTGTCAACCATACTACAAGACAGCTTTGGATGCAGATTCCACGGACTACAACTGGCCATCCTTCAAGTATAGGTGGGTGAACTCTAGGGCTGAGTTATCTTCTCTAATACTGTTTCTCTGTTTTCCTTATTTTCCTTAAGTATTGATTAGCATTCTTATTAGAGAAAAGTAATCTCCACAGGACTTATGCTTTCCTCCAACTCTTTGCTAAATTCGTTGGAGAGTTGAAAATGCTAAGGAAATATTAATTCTCTGTGTTTTGAAAGAGAAAACGATGCTGCTGTGTCACACAGGAGTTTATCTGGAGTTCTTCAGCCTACTTTCAGTCCTTCAGATGGTACAAAGCTCAGACATGAGAGACAGAACCACAGATAGGAATTCTTTGCTTTTCTCAGTTTTGTTTTATTGTGTCTCATTACCACAGGGTTGGGGCACAAGGTCGGGGGACAGAATGTTGGTGGATTTCTCCTATTGCTCCTCAGTCCATTTTTGTATTTCCTACTTTTATTTTTCTGTTTGCATATTTTTCCCCTTCTGTCCCTGATCTAATCGTGATTCCCATTCTTTTAATTTATTCATTCCTTAGTTTTGCCTACTGTAAGAGACACTTCATGCATCCAGAGGTATGATCCCTCCTTTTTATATTAGGTCATCAATGCTTTTTACTTACCATATCTTCAACCTCTCTTTCCACTTTATCAATAAATTTCCTTCTTTCTAGGTACTATGGGACTTTGTCACAGTTTGGCTCCTCAGCCTTCTGCTTTCAATTTTTTTTTGACTTTTAGTTTTTTTTCTATTATTTTTGATCTGGTATCATTCATTAAGCTGACTCCTCTCTATGACATACGATTGTCTTTACCTCTTACTGTAAAACTGCAGAATCCTTCTGCTGGATGGTGGCTGTTGCAACATCTCTCTCTGTTGTTTTTTACCCCAAATAATGCTCCTCATTTTGTATTCTCACTCCAGTCACCATGACTTTTTGCTGCACATTTTTAATAGTACTAAGATCCTCAGGACATTTCTTAAGTCTGGTTAGAGCCATTAAGTGTCTGATGTATTTGTGGACTACAGTGCTATTAGAAACATATTTGCTATATATTATGAGAAAAGCTATGTCAAATTATAAGAAAAAACCTTTATCTAAGACACAGCAAAAAACCCCACCCCAAATTCTTTTCACATGACATATAATATATGTGTAGTACATTAATAGAATGAGCTCTTTATTAAGACAGAACCAGCTTTCAAAGGTGACAAAAATCTCTACGAATTAATTGTAGAATGCATGACTCATTTATTGCTGACAACCTGGGCTGTAGCAGGCTTATACAAACACAAGGTTTTAATAATGCTCAGTAGGACTAGGCTATTAAAAGTCTTAGTTGATATCTCTTTTATGATGAGCATTTTCAACAGAACTTGGGAATTTTGGATTATGTGTCCCACCAAAATTCAAGGCCAAAGGGATTTGTCTGAGGTTCTGCCACTTCGGCATTTACCAAATTCCCAATCCTATAGAGTCACTGTAAGTGTTAACAAGTACTTAAATGAAGTTCAGGTTTCACTCATGAGTCTTTTTCTTTCATTAACCCTAATGGGCTGTGAATCAGAGCTATTGAACAACGGCAATGAGAAATCAATTACTTATTATAATAAGGTATGGTGTGTGAGACAGAGGCAGATCCCACTCTTTCATTTTATGCCTTCCTACATCTCTCAGGTCTATTTTTCACTTATAAACATGCAGAGGTAGTAAATTCTGTGGATTCAGAAAAGCACAGACCAGACTCAGAAGAGTCCCTTTAAAGCGGTAACCAAATCTACCCAACACATATCGTGTTCAATGAATTAGCTAATAATATAACTTAGTAGGTGGTAAATGAGCTAATAAAATATGTAATATATTTCTATGTTGGAGTTCAAAACAAGTGTTAAAATAACATTTACTGTTATGTTTGTAGTAATTTATATAAGCTGCCTGGTGGGAGGTGAGTGTGCTGCACTATTATAAAAATTATAACAGGAAAAATCTCATTATTTTTATCTGGCATGAAAGGAAGTCCGTAAATTTTTCCCACAAAATGTGCTTTATGAAAAAACGACTAAGCAAAAAGGTCAACATTGCATATTAAAATTTAAAGCCCAAGAACCAAAACAACATTATCCTGTGAGTCAACGAGAACTGGAGTAATTGATCATATTAGTCAACGATCAACAAACAGAATAAAAGTAGAACATAGTATGCTCTGAAAAAGTCATAAAATGGATAAGTGTTGATTTGAGTAATTTTTGGTGATTCCACAGAAATATAAAACAAAAATTGAATCCTAGCTGGAAAATCGAATAGAGAAAGTTATATCCTATGACTGCAAATTCTGCAGGAATTGCTTTGAAATGTATTAAATGTCAAGTAAGGAAATGATCATGCTGAGCTTCTTTCTGCACCTAGACTTTAATGGGATTGCATTCAGGTAAGCAATGAGGATTGAGCAGGAAGTGCAGGATACAGCTCCGGTTGGTGGCAGTGCCACTCGGCTCCAATCCCATAGCTGCTCATACCCGAGAACAGAAAAGTGCTCTCAGAATTCTTTCCCAGTGTAACGAGGAGATATGCTCCTTTTGAATGAAGAGTCAGGTGGGTTAATATTTAATTGAACCTGCCTTGACTATTAATGCCTGGGGATACCTACGCAGAAAGACACATACACCGATGTTTAAATATAGTCCCATTCCAAGAGGCATTTAAGCATTCACTGACCTTTGAGCTTAGTAACTCCACCTGTGTAAGTGCTCTCTTCTGTTCCCTTTATCCCACAGATGGCTGCAGGTGGGACTTCTTGTGGATGAAGGTGTAAAATGTAGAACAGCATCTCACAAATGAGTCAGCCATGCTCCTTTGGGTTGGAGGAATGCTAACAGCAGTTGAGCTGTATTAGAAAGACAGTAGCTAGAGGTCAAGTGCTGTGAATATTCCCTTTTACTTGGATTTCTTTAGGCTACACTCAGCATATCAGTGGGTTTTGGGCTACTTGATTCTAGAAAGGGGTCTGTTTAGACTGGAAAAAAAGTCTGTAGTAAAAGCTAATTGTTTTCTTCCAGTACTTAGGAGCTAAGGAAGAGCTGTGACCAGGCTTTTCAGACAAGTACAGTGAAAGAGATAATTACAGTCACAACAGAAGCAAGGAGACAAATTTGTACATCTATATATGAAAAATATTTTTCATGATGAGATTAGAGAAATACTGAACAAAGTGACACAGAAAGGTACTGGAGTTTCAGTATCTTCTTTTAATTTTCTGAAGATATTCAAAATTTCACAGCACAGAGCTATTTTGAAGTATGAAAATAGCACAGAGCTATTTTGAAGTATGAGACTAGATTTTTAATATAATTACTAGTATTTATTTTGTAGTTAGATAATTGCAATCTTCTCTGAGTCTTTTTAATGTTTAAGAGAGATAGATCTGTATATTCCCACTATCTGGAAATTATACTCAGATATACTAGTGTAGATTTTTGTTTCAGCTGTTCATGTTATCACTTTATTGGTTTAGAGCATGTCAGTAGGTTTCTGGAGTCCCAGTGTATAGCTAAAGGGGTGTCCAGAAGGTATAATTCAAGATCACAAAACACTATACTTTATACAGACCTCAAAATGTAGATTTTCCTAATTTACATGCCCCTTTAATTCTCAATATTATGTTCTATTGAAGAATAAATATTGATTATTGTGAGTTTTCTGTAATTACAAGTCATAAATACTCAAAACTCAGAAGCCATTTAATAAGGAATGTTTTCTAAGAAACTGGACCATTTAGGAGAATTAAATTGGAATATTGGAATTATTTTTAGCTGGAAAACTCAGGCTGAGATTGATTTTGAAATATCTTTAGTGTAGAACAGTGTAAGGGTATTCTACTGAGGAACATGTAAACATAATGGTATTGAGATTCTCATTAGAGTTGTAAATGTTACAAAATGAACTTGTTTCTATTCGTTTCACAAGTGAAGACCTATGATTCATAGAAAAGTATTTTCAATAAAAGAACATGGTAAAATAATTGGTTAGCTTTTATTTGACTCATATTTCCTCTCAGTATAATAAATTTTGGCTCTTCTTTATGGCTAAGATGACAAGTGCCTTTTAAGACGTTGTAAATGCCCTGTATCTTTATACAACCTTCATGTAATAATTTCTTAATACTCTTGTAGATGAATAATTACATGATTTATGAAAAATATATTGAGGTCATTTGATAATACAACTAGTTATTAATATAAGAATATTGACACCAACTGGAGAAAGTAATTACCTGGCAACACTTAAGCAAATTCCTTCCAAGCACAGCAAGGCCAGAGCACTCTTTCCAGAGGATGTTAATACTGTTTCAGAATTTGAGAGGATTTATATCAGAATCTAATTTTTTTTTCTTGAAATAAAGGAAAAATAAGCACTTGTTAAACTCAAATAAGATGAGACAGCTTACACAGAATATTAAATGAGTAAAAGCAAAAAAAAATACAACTAATACTTAAAAGGCATCTGGAATTTTGGGAAAAAAGAGTTTTACTCTCTCCAAAAGACAAATTTTAAAACACCTAGATAAAGCTGACATGGAAGTCATTACTGAAGTTGTAGTATAGCAGAGAAAACAATTCCTGTGAAGCTCCAGGTTGTTCCGTGATCATGTGTGCTCAGAGCAGAGGCATAAGCTTTGTGGAAAGAAAGCAACAGGACAATTCAGGACTGTTGTACTTCAAAGACTTGCCTGAACTTCTTATGGGCCTTATGTGGCTCTTCTAGGTGATTTAGTTGACTATTATCTTTTGGTTTTTAGGAATTATTTTTAGGCTACAGCCCCCGGACCTGTTAAAAGATATTCAGGGTATCTAGTCTCCCTAAGACAAAGCTAACTGACATAAAGGAAGTTTACCTATTTATTTCTTGCTTTAGCTATTTTTAGTGATAATTTATATGGCAGGCAAGACAGTCAGGTCCCACTCCCGCTAGGGAAAACATTTCTGTGTTTTTTTAGTCTTTTAATCCAAGGTAAGAAAGAGCCCTGGAATTCTTTTTTGTTTGTTTTGTGGGTTTTTGTTTTTGTTTTTCTCTTGTCTATTTTGTTTTAAATTTTCACTTTTTAATGTAATAATATTCCTAGTGCTAAGGTTGATCGTTATGATTATTTTACTTCTTTCAACCATGATAGCCCTAGGGCTGGGCAATAAAAATAGTGGAATTACCATTTGGTAATTGCATCCACAGAGACAGTAAATAAGAGTTTTACCCTGTCTTTTCTCAAAACTGCTGGTAGCTGTTTTTAAGATAAAATTGTTTGACATTTAGCTAGTGACATATAGTAAGCAAAATTGTATAAGCAGTGACAGGGAAGCTCATGGAAGAAAAAAACTCTTAGTAGGGATATAATAATTTAAAAAAACTAGAGCCCTTTTTCCTTAAATGAATAGAACAGCTGTTAAGAGAGGAGGAAGTCAGTGACAATAGAATTGAAATGATGGACAGTAATTTCTGACAACAAGGAAAAAGGAATTGTTCTTTCTTGTTTCAGTCTATTAAAATCACCGTGGAAAAGGTACTATGGACTTTTGTTTGTGAAATAACCCTGCACTAGTAGAGAATGAATAGCAGAAAATAGGCAAAAGGATGTAAAGGTCTTATGAGTTTTAATTAAATGAAATTAAATTTGAGAGGAGATTTTTTTTTTTTTCTGAACTACCCTAAATATTTAAACTTGTGATGAATGAACTAAAATATAACCTTTAATGACAAGGAAATGTAGTGGTACAGAAAAATTTGCCTTCTGCCTATTGACATAGCTAAATCAATGTTTGATTAGTTCACAGATGGTAATTGAATTAGAGCTTGGAATTGCAATGGATAAAGCATTGATTTTTCCAGTTGATTAATCAAGAAGCAACAATTTAGATGCTGAGAGAGAAAAAAAAGTTTGCCAGAAAGTATAATTGCTACTAAAACACACATTGTAACACAATGACAAAATCAATAGAAGACTGAAGCCGTGCAAGTCTGGGTACATCTAATTGCTCAAGATTATGCAGTCTAAATTCTGTATAGGCTTTACACTACCTATAACCTCATTGATTTCAGCATGAGATTTGGTCTGGTACCTACAGAACACTCTGCTCTTTTTTGTTTTCCAGGGGTCTTCTCCTGCTGAAATCAATAGCAGAACTCACATTAAAACTCAATAATGCATGATCATGGAATGGTGATACTGAGCATCAAAAAGTGACATTTGTATGAAAAATGGGAGAAACCATTGATAATAATGGCAGCTATAATGATGAGGCTGTTGCTTTGCTACATTAGTTGCCTGGTTTTAATCCAATTGAAAAAAAAAAAATACAGTTTATATACAGAGGCCTATGATAATGATCAAGACTTAATAAAGAATCCAAGAAAGCATATCTGTGTATTCTTAACTTCAGCTGTATGAGTAAAGTCAGTAGAAGTCAAATGATGGTTCATTCAAGTATAAAACTAAGGATATGTAAAAACATTTTTTGGTTGATCAGTTGAAATGCACAAAATATGCAAGTACCCAAATATTTTATGCAAATGTCCTTCTAAAGCTTTACCTTTTTCTCCATGTGACTGTGGATTTGTAACATTTTGGAGAAGCAGCCTACCATTTGTGCTTTTCTGAACTTGTATTTGTTTGAACAAATGTATCATATTTTAATTTTCTTTCTTTTACTGTTCCAAAGAGCTCAACGACTGCTGTGTGATGAGAATCAGACTGTACTTACAATGTGGTTTTGTTGTCCCCACATGCCTTTCAAAATCTGTCCAATATCAGGATTTTGTATTGCTCCCTAAGTTGCCGTTTGGCTAGTCTGTGCAATTGTCGAACTTTGTGGCTGAGTGACATTTAGAGATGAATACTTCTAATGTTTCCACATAGTGTACTTTGCTTCCCTATTGGAACAATAAAGACACTCCTTTATTATGCTTTAACATATAATCATTACCAAAACGGGCCTCATTTACACAAAAGTACTTTCAAAATCCAAAGCTTCAGATATAATGTGCTGAGGCCTCAGTGGCTGAATGAAAATAAGCTTGTCTGTCTTTTATGCCAGATGTCCCATTAGAGATATGATAGCTCTTTTCAATCTCAGTGATTAATATACTGTGACATCTATAGATGGATGGGAATTGAAGCTGATTCTATGTTAGGGGATACTATCTGCTAATTTAGGATACACATTTCTCTCTCCATATACGTGCACATGCACCTTTTACATATGCAGATGTAAATGGAGTTCTGGCAGATGTACGTGGAGTTCTTTCAATTTGGCAAAATTTAATTATAATTAGAAATATTTTAAATATGTATTGTTTTTTAACACAGTAATTTTCCTCTAGACAGTATCCTGCTTTCTGAATACCATCTATAATACTTATTTACATCCTACATTTCACTGAAATGGAACCGTTGCCACTGGAAGCCTCCAGTCCATGAATGAAGAAATACAAGTTTGAAGGCAAGTAGTTTTTTGCATGTCACAGGAAATTAACGTTTTTATCACGGACATGGAAAATGAGAGATGTGGATCCTGGCTACTTAAAGAAAATTTGTTCTTTTGAGAAAGTAAGCAAAATCTTGGTCAATTATATTAACCAACACAGAAGTTTAATGTGATCAAAAGTATTTTTTAATTGGGAAAGCTGCAGATCTCCAAGCAGAAGATATCACATACCCAGCATCACAGTAAGGTGATTAATTGAAAACCATGTCTTCTCAGATAAGAGATCCAAATGTGTAACTCAGGTGACTGAGAAAAGTAGAATGCAAAGTTCAAAGGTGAGACATAAAAGGCAGCTCATTAAATACATCCCTCTGCCCTTAAAGAGATTCCTATGGAGAGGAGAATGTAAGATACATGCTGGACTTGTGAATTTAGGACTGAGTTTCTTTCTGAAAAGGATTATTCTGAAATCAGAGATTGGTTCAGTTGGACAAATCATAAAAATCACAGAATATGCTTAGTTGGAAGAAACCCATCAGGATCATCAAGTTCCAACTCCTGGTGCAGGACACCCCAGGAATCACACCATGTGCCTGACAGCATTGTCCAAACACTTCTTGAACTCTGTCAGGCTTGGTGCTGTGACCACTTCCCTGGGGAGCCTGTTCCAGTGCCCAGCCACCCTCTGGGTGAAGAATCTTTTCCTTATACCCAACTCAGCTTCATGCTCTTTCCCCAGGTCCTGTCACTGGTCACCACAGACAAGATATCAGTGCCGGTCCCTCCTCTTCCTCTCATGAGGAATTTGTAACTGCAATGAGATCTCCCCTCAGTCTCCTCCAGGCTGAACAGACCAAGTGACCTCAGCTGCTCCTCTTACGGCTTCCTCTCAAGGCCCTTTCCAGCATCTTTGTTGCTCTCCTTTGGCCTTTTCCTCTTCAGACTGGTCTTGGGTAAAGTTCTATTTGTGAGACTCATTGTTACTATTACCTGTTAGGCAACGTTCAGCAATTTTCTGGCTGAGAGTCCTCACTGTAATTCTTGTAAGTGCTCTGACCTCCAGGCTAGAGAGAAAGGTTTGGTATTGTGAGGTTCTTAATGAGGAAGGCACTCTTTACAGTTTTTAATTTCTCTTTCTCACTACAAATGTTAATGGAAGTTCTGGAAGTTAAACTCAGAAATCGTGATAGAATTTAATATACAGATATATTTTTATATAGTGTAGCATCTGCTGTGTATGTGCGTGCTTGTGTATACAAATACATATCTAAAACAACTGCCATAGAATATGTAATAGGCAGTTATGTTGAAGATCAATTTGAGGTGATAGGCAGCAAGCATAAAGCAACAATGCATAACCTGAGCAATATCTGAGTAATACCTGAGCAGCTTTCCTTGCTCACAGTCACCTCAAGAAATCTGCTATGATTTCATGCAAAGTCATGTTAAGTACTCCAAATCTGCACTTCAACTACTTCACTTTATGAAGCCTTGATCTCAACCCAGAAATATTGGGGAATGTAATTCATTTGTGTGCACTGTCTGTACAGGCCATGGGATTAGGCATCTGAACTTACTTGAATGGATGCTGTCAAGTGGTCATCACTCTTGATCTTAAGTCTCTTGCCTTTGATCTAAATACAGACACCTTATTATTGTCCCCTATCTTTAAAGGTTATCCTAGCCTGGGGATTGATATGAAATCCTGTCTGTTAGTGATAATTAGTGTATACAGCATTGTGACTGTTCCTTCATAAGTTTAGACTTTGATTTATATTGTGCATTTTTAGCTTCATCCCAGTATCTCATTTATATTTCTTGGTTTAGTCACCTAATGGGCTACAGAGTTTAAGGATTTGTCTGTAATAGTTCCCAAATCTCTGTTTAGGTCATTGCCCTGATGCTCATTTTCCATTTAGCAGCTATACACTCTCTCTTTTTTTTTGATCCAAACTCATTAGTCTGCATTCATCTGCATTTGTCATCCATGAGCCAGGTGCATTTATTTTTTACATCATTATGTATTGCATTGCTTTTCTTAATTTGTGGTTCTTTCTAAGCACAGATGATAGAGTATTAGGAACTAATCCCAAACTCACCAATACACTATATTTCTTTTTACTTATTTGAAGAAAAGAAACACCGAGGTTGGTTCAGTACAATTTATACAGTTGTCTACAACAACTTGAACAGGTATGGGTAAATCACAAAATCTTCATTAATTACTCTACATTCATGAATTATCAGCCATAAATCATTGCTCACATTGTCCTGTCTGATATTTACTGTTCTTTAATATTTTTTAAATTATTATTTCTAAAATGATTGTCATCCCATGGCAAAGAAGAAATTGGCATGATGTGTTGCAGCAAATAAGCAGATACCTCAAATATCAATAACTCTATTTCACATATCTTCAGTGCACTTGCTGCTCTGAGGGTGAATGGTTTTCTTTCATTAGCACACCGGTATATACTGTGCTTCTCAGATGCATGTGAAAAAATATGTGAATACTCCCTGAATGGCTACACAAATGGACATTGATTTCTTGCCTGCTAATACATAACCATATCATTTTTTTACTCAGTTTACAACTATATAATTCAATTGAATCATATTTTACTGCTTAGCAAGGTATAGAACTCTGATTATAAATCAGATACCCCCTTCAGATATCTGCTGGAAGCACAATCTGCTCTATATAAAACACTTTCTGTATGGGTTTCTATTCTTGTTTATCACTGCATTCCACTCAATCTGATCAAAACACCACCATAAAAATCATGGATGTTCTTAAATGTGCTTTCCTACAGTACTACACTCTTTAAACTTTGCTGGTTTGTTTATGAATTTATTTATTTAATCTTTCTCCTTTTCTCACAAGGAGGAAGGTCCTGACTTCTGTTGCCAGGACCTGGCCCTTAGGTGACTTTATGCCCAACTCCGTCGTTTTGGGAAAACATACAATTTAAAGTGGTCTTTTGGATACTGTGTTTAGAACATTCTTTGTGAAGTCTGGCCTGTAAGATTTATTCAGCAATATCTAGAAATTCACAGACAGGCACAGTAACTAAGTAAATCCTGGAGACAGGAAAATATATTTCTCATTAGATAAAGATGGACAGGTACACTCAACAGTAAAAAAGGTGTATGGAAGTTATCTTTTTATTTACATATTTAAAGTCAGATGTTTTCCAAAGCATTCTTAAAAATCTGCTCGCATGTTTAGTGCATGAGAAGCTATTAATGAAAGATACAACTGTGTAAATTAAATGCATCAATGGGGGAGAAGAAGAGTTCTGTTTGGAGCCATGTCAGGGACATTTTTCCTGCTGAATGAGAAATGGTGTAAGCAGAGTAATTTCAAAACTCCTGTAAAGTAATAGAAAGACTTTTGGCAGATAGATCAGGTCTGCACAAACTGAAGATCCAAGATTAAACAAAATATGATCATTACCACAGAATGGTAACTACCCATGTAAAACCAAGTCTTAGTAAGTTGTTCTGCCCCTGGTCATTGCATTAGCCTCGTGTAAGCCCTCCATTACAAGGTGAATGCTAGGTCCTCTTTCTCTACTCATATATTGAAAAATATTGATGTTTATAAAAAAAAAATCCTCCATCAGCCTTGAATATTATGGACCCTTTTCTGTTCTTTTTTTCACATCAAATCCCCTCTGATTCCATAGTACAAGTTTTTACTTGCATAGTGCAATTGCATAAATAATTTCTTAGGGAAAAACCTAGTGGATAATTTTCAGCGCTTATTTAAGCAAGTATTTTAATATTTATAATACATTTAATCTAGAAGGCAGGTAAATCCAAGTATCTTGATAAACTGATATTGATTTTTTAAACAGCCCTAAGTGAAATGGATAGTATAATTTCTCTTGTTGTTGATTAGTAAATGCTCTGTTTTTTCTGACTTTATTTTTTAAATGGTTGGCCGGACATTTGGGGGAAACTGAAGATGAAGCATCTTTTGAAAACTGCAATGTTAATTTTTTTTTCAATTTTATTTTCATGTTATATTTAGAACTATGATCATTGCAAAGATTTATAATCTCACAAAATATAGTGATGAGATTTCCAAAAAATAGATTTAAAAGTTCCCTTTAGAGAACATGAAAATTATTTTAGAAAGAAGTAACTGTGAATTATACACAGTGACATCTATAATATTCATGTGAAAAATGCACAAGCAAATGTGAAATTTATGAAAACCCCCAGTCATTCATTGTTCCTCAAAACTGAATAAAATCATAAAATTGCTGCTGGAACATTCTTAGCAGGCTTCAAACGTACTTTTCGATTATATAAGAGTCATTCACCATCTGTCAAGCCCCATATCTGGTCATTTATCTATATGATGACTCACTGCAGGGTGCTATAAGTATCACCATTATTTTATCAATACTGTGTCTATTTGCACCCCTCTTGTGTCCATATCATTCATTCATTCATTGTCAGCCTACCATCAACATGGCAAGAAAGGCATCTCTGGCTGCTGTCTCGTGGCAGCTGCTGCCTTTGGACACATCTGTGCTGCATCCATCCCATCACCACTGAGTCCATTCTCATTGCAGCACCAGTAACCACAAAGCTGCTGCAGCCTACGCTTCTCCCAAAGGAGGAATGGAAACTGGCCCAGGGAAGTTGACATCTTGAGAAAAGGCAAACATCTGAGATAAAGAAAGGGTGAAAAGGAGATACTGTTTTCCTTTCCATGGAGATAGAGCCTCTCCATGGAAAACATCAACAGGGTCTGGTGAAAGGAAAATTGCATGAATGTTCCTTATTCCTCACATAGTTCAAGTTGTTCCTTGTTGGGAGAGAATTCCTTTTCTCACTCCTCTCATGCAGAAGATCATGGAACCAGGTACACTCTGTGGAGTGGAAATGCCTGAGATTATTAATTAAAAGTTGCCTGCAACGCTGAAATTTGCTAAGTATGGATGCTGAGTTATTTGCTATGACCAACATCAGAAGGGTCTATAGAGAGATGAGAAAAGGAAAACCTGTGAGACAATGTGCAAGAGTTGCAGAAACATTTTGAAAAGGATCTTCTGCTACTACACATTACAATTTCAAATTTTATTAACTAGTGCAATTAAAATTCTCACAACATATTAGCATATATTACTACAGAGTCATTAGACTGGCATCCAGTTTATCTTTCCTTGTAATCCAGTGTATTTTTCCTTGTAGTTGTATGCCATCCCTTTTCTCTAGGAAAATTGAGAAAGGGTCTCCTTTGAAGTCAATTCTACTCTGTTTGTATTCCTTATGCAAGTAACCAGTCAGGATGAACTTAAGCAAGAGCTCTTTATTCTGTGTGATAAGAATCTGTTGAAGAAAAAAGTTTCCACGTGGAATAATTAGTCATTGAATAAGATCTCCTAGCTACAATAGCCTCTGGTGGAGGGTGTACTTACAAATTAACTAACTTTCACCAGTGAGGGTGGAAAGGAAGGAAAGCAGTGCAATGTTTCTTTAAACGAGTAAAGGAAGGAGCACTCATTTGAAAGAAGACTTCTGTTTGGTTAGTTAAATTTTACAGTGGCATAAAACATGGTTTCTAGATTTGTTATTCATTGACTGTAGAGTTTTGAAATGTATCAAAAGTGAGGGTCAGCTATATAAATGTTAATTTCACTGGTAGAATGAAACAGAATTTAAACTTTAATGAGAAATGCTTATCTGAAATGGGAATAAGAGAAAAGTTATTACAACTTACAGTGGTATAGGTGTACAGGTGTTAAGATTTAACCCTGCTGATGGGAGAGGTTGAAACAATTCTCATCAATAATGCAGAATAATAAGGACAATGGCATGAAATTCATAGATCACCTTCTGTTTGCACCCAGAGTATCATAAATTATTACTCTCTGACATTAGATTAATCAATGTACACAGACCCCAGGAGAAGATTTTCCAGGCCTTTTTCTCTTCTGGCTTGTTTTCTGCCCCCAAGGAAGGAAAGGTCACCTTGGAATTTGAATGACCTTACTCTTTTGCCTCAGGTCAACCACAGAGCATCCACACAGAGCATCCTTCTGTCAGTGATGAAGCAACAAAACACCTTTCTTAGTTATTTTAAGTTGAATACTCAAAAGCATAAGTGCCTAAAATATAGGAAGTGATTAGTATTCTAGGAGAGGACACCATGAACACAGTACTTCACCTTATATAAATAAAGCAGGTAATAAATATAAATGAGGAGATAAGGCTACAGCTAAGCTATGCAGAAGAGATGTAAGAGATTTATGTATGCTAATAAATTTCCCTTGAAGTAAGGAACCATAGCCAAGAAAGGAAAACTTGTCCTAATGATATTAGACAGAAAAAAAATGGATTTCAATTGCTGGCAAAAAGTCTAAATGTGGAAATTCTCATCTGCTTTTAAGCAATTTTATCTCCAGTATTTGGCCAGCATTAGCATCTGATACACGTGAGTGGTCAGAACTGGGAACTGGTGCCCAACTTTGAATATGAACTTCAGTACAAGAGCACGTTCACTTAGGAAGTCCTCAGAGAAGACATAGAAAAAATCCTCACAATTTTCACTTCAAGTTCCAGCCCAAGACTGATTATCAGGTATCTTCTCCTTATTATAACAAAAGTAGCAATTAAAAGAGGAAAACCAAGTCATCCTAGAAGGCCAGATGTAACCTAGGCAACTTGAGAAATGTATGAGGAAACAGTCACAGAATACACATCATGTGCTGGTGCATTCTTGCAAATACATAAAAAATAAAATACTTGTTTCCTTTAAATAAACCGAACAATGAGGTCTGAAGCATGTTGCATGTTATTGTACAAAACTAGCAACTAATGCAACATTTTTAGTGCTCACATAAATTAAACAAATATGAGTGCAATTGTCTTGAATGAGTTGAGACTTCCTCAGAGTACTCTAAGCAAATACATTCCTTCTTCTAACAAAGATGCAAATGAAAATGGCCTCTTGCTCAATAATAAATGAAACAGACTGATTAACCAATCTGTTATTTCTTTGGCTTTGTGTTTCTTTTACCTTCCTAGCAGAATAAACAGAATCAAAGCCTACAGTATACTAAAATATTGTCTAATATGTACTTGATTTTTTCTTTTTTGCTATTGTTTGGAGGAGCAAAAATCTAAGAAAAATAATAATACAGCTGTTTCCTGTTTTTGAAAAATGGAACTCTTATTAACTCTTCAAAATGCTTCCAAATGTATGACATAATCACATCGATGAACTCTTATTGTTAATATTTTTTTCATTGCACAGACATGCAAGCCAAATTACCCATTTTGCAGGCTTTTGCTTTGTAATCCACTAGACTAGAGCATCAGGACGAGGTTCTTTGGAACTGTAAATGCTAATAACCTTTCCATGAGTAATTTGTCCAGTCTGTGGTACTTTAGTATTCTGTCAGCCTACTCAAGACCAATGCTTCCAGTTAAAGAAAATGAAATGAAGGTAAAATCAAATTCTATTCATTTAAAATGGACACCCATAGAATTGCCTATATTGGAACTCACTTGCTCTGGGACATCCTGCTACATTTTTGTTCAAAGAGTAAGACTACTAATTCACAAAGGTTAGTTCTTTAGGCTCTGTACTTCAACTTGAGCAATGTTTGGTGCATAAATTTGATTTATATTTCAGTCACCTTTTATTGAGAGCCTAGCCCTAAAATTTTGTGAGAACTCCATTTTAGCATAGTTTCTTTAAGCAGATGGCTGAGTTGGTTAAGAAATTAGGCTTTCTCAGTTAGTAGACCATTTTTCAGTAAGGATGTAATCCATTGCTTAGTAACAGCGCGGTCTGGATGTGTCACTCCTTTCTGAAGTTTGACAATTCTCCTAATTTATCAAAAATAGATAGTGTGTTGGTTAGAGAAAGGTAGAGTCAAAAGAGTAGGGGTTATGTGTTAAAGAGCCAGTGCAAAGTTACCCCTCATGACACTTGACACCTGGTGAGATTTCTTGGTATTTATTAAATACCAAATGGTGACATTTAGGAAGGCAAAAACACATAACCTGCTACTAATAAGCTGTCAAGATGCTACTGCCCATATGAGCATAACTGAAATAGCAGCAGATATGTTTATGTATACACATGCATAAACACACATACACCAGAAGCTACAAAATCACTAAGCCATATGCTGGTCCATGTATTATTTCAAATTTTATTATTCATTTATCATGTTTTGTCTTCAAAAGGTTATAACATGTACAACTACTCGTCCACTTTGTTCATTCACACCACTTGGTTCTGGGATATCTGCTGATACTGACGGGCATTCTGGACTTTGATTTTGTGTGTTTAGTCACACACCCTTTAGAAAAAGTGTTCATGGGCAAGCTGAAAAATTTTGAAACACTTCAGAATCTGAAAAGAAACCATCTCTTTTTTTTTTGGGTCATTTTATGCCCACACTTGCTTTTTCAGGACTTATGTTGCCAGCGTCTTCTAAAACTCATTTATTGGTCTTGTTGCTCTGTAGATGTGTGACATCCACACAGGCACAAGACTGCATGAATGGAGACCCTGGAAGAGACTAGAAGCATATTCAAAAGCAATACCATGGCCAGTATGGTTAGCTCTCCCTGAATTAATGGCTGGTAGTTCTACTTGGATGTCAGTGATTCCCAGAGATCGGCTGTAAATCAGTGTCCTGACATCTCAGACGTCTCTGCTATGCCTAAAAGTAGCTTTTGGGATGTATCATCAGGCAAAAGAAATCAAACATAGCAAATTCACACATCGCAAATGACATTAAAAGCAATAACTTTATACATGATTACTAGCTGTGTGTGACATTACCTATTTAAAAGCTGATCATCAAAACCAAGTGAGATAGACATAAAATGAAGCTACAAGATTAATTTACCCCAATCTTAATTGCAATGATTTATCATTGTCCAGTGGGCATTGCAAAAAAAATTAACAAATTTTGCAGAAAGATTAATCAGTACCCAGTAATAAACCCAGTCTCCACCTCATACATAAAATTAAACATGAAGCTTCCTTGTGAGACTTGGATTATTATTTAAATACTTGAATTATTTCACTTTAGTGTGTCTATTCTGCAGAATTTCCATTTATGCTTTAGCTTTAAATGCAATTTCATTTGTGCAGAATTGTCTTGACAGCCTCAAGAATCATGAAACAAGCAAGTGCTCAGTGGTGCTTTGTGATGAGCTTGGGCTGCAGCATTCTCATACCTTGGTTCTCTCACCAGGAGAAGTTAGGAACCCGATGAGGTCCCATATGGATCTGTCTACTTCATTCCACCCAGCTCTTTCCTGAGGAGTTCACAGTCCCGCCACTTCTGAGTGCAGTCCTGTTGCGAAAGGCATCCACTAAATGCTGCTGGAGTCATGTGAGCAAACTGGTGCTGAGAGTGACAGCGTTATGATGGGAAACACTGCTGGGGACGCATTCAGCACAGGCAGCTCAGTGAGCAGCTGCAGTGGGAGCTGCAGGTTCAGCTCCAGATGGTGGGAGCTGAAGTGCTGACCCTTTGCACTACAGAGGGCCCATGGACCTGTGGCCCAGCCAGGTGACCGGACACTCAGGGACACAACAGGACCCAAGGATGCCAGACTTCTGGCCCCTTAGACTGAAGGTATAAAATCCCAGGGTTTTCTTTTTTTGGGGGTCCTGCCTCAGAGGCACCAACTAAAGCTGTTAATTAGTTGTTGCACCAAGATTAAAGGATCAAGACATCTGAGAGTCTGCTATGGGAAACCTAGGATTGAATCAGTAAAGAAACCTGGTCTGACTGTGTGAGTGTGTAGTCCCAGCACAGGTGGTGTGAGTGCGACTGCCAGAGTGGCTCCTGGATGGTTGAACAGGGAAATTCCCCTAACAGCACTCAGTGCTCTATCTTCAAGAGATCAGTGCAGAACCCAGTAGGGTGTCCTATGATGTGCAAGTAGAGGAAAGCACGAAAGCACCTCACAATGAACCTGAAGTCCTGAGAGCTGAAGAGAAACATCCAATATGACAATTCAATTATTTATAAACTTACTTTGAACGTAAACAAATGACTCAGAACTCTGAGCGAGGAGCTGTCTGTGTTTAGCATATACAGACCTGAAATCCTTTTTGAAGACAAACCTTGAGAAATTATTTTCTTTCAAAATAGAATAGTAGCAAATCCACATTTTTAAATGTTGCCCTTTGTTTGAAACTATCATTAGTAAGTCATAAATGCCAAGTGAGTGAGTGCCTTCCTTGTTCAGAAGACCTATTTATCTTTCAGGCTTGTGGCATAGCATGGTAGGCATGTACAGCAGGTGAGTGCAGTACCTTGCCATTAGGAGGGACTTCTCATCATGTGTGCCTTGCTGGGATTACAAGGAAGCCTGTGAGATTTCCTAGAAAGGCTGGAGGTGAGAAAAGAGGTTGACCTATGGACTTTAGGGGATACATAAAACTGAGCTGTCCTAATTCAAACGGGTTTTTCTCAAGTAGGTAACAACATATTGCGTCACCATAGGAGTAGCAGCTTCATAACAGCAAGGTATGGGCAAGTATTTCTCCTCACAGACAACTGGCAAATAATGGATGTTTGTATGACATGATGTTTAATCCCTTTGGCAAAACACATTTCACAACTTCTGACAAGAAACATCCATTAACTGCTCTTCCTACCCTCAGGTATCTTCTTTCTGATGTCTTTAATTAGACTTTTAAAAATGGACTGATCTTACTGCATGACATTTTCTCATTTCTCAATTTTATCAACTGCTTGAAGGTAGTTCCTGTTTGAAGCTTAATCAATAAAACCAACTAGTAGAGATATTAGGGAAATGCAAATAAAATTAGACAAAATTACATAAACATTTAATAATCAACATGTTTCTTACAAGAGGATCTTAAGTTTAGGTATAAGAAAGGGTTTTGTAAAATATATCAGATGACCATACGAGTAATTTATTTCAGCGTGTGGGCTGAGATCTGGTGGGTGACTAAGATGTTCCTTGTTTATGCGCTTAGGTACCTTTTTTTAGGAATGTTCTCCTCAAGTGTTATCTATACGAGAAAAATTACCCAAAGTTATAGTGTGTAGCTTCTAGAAATTAAGTAGATGAGAACTTGTACATGGACAAATATGGTAGGTGACTGTCAGCATCCTGGTTGTGTCATATTATTCATTCCCCCCTCTTATTCTATGGATATGAGTTTTTTGAAATGATGAAATATTTAGTTTGAGTTAAAAATAAAATTATACATAAAACAATCAGCAAAAAGCACAACAATAACAAGAAAATACCAAGCTACAAAATGACACACTACAATAAAATGATAAACTGCAGCGCTGGCTTTTCATTCAGTGTTTTATGGATGTGCTGAAGCTTTATAATGTCTCCTGCTGTTAACAGCTCTTGGGCTAATTAGCAGATGCTTAAAATCTCTAAAGATTTGGCCCAGAATTGCTAATTACCTCCTCTATAGCCCAGACTGAAGAGAAGCTGTAAATACAAGGTATGTGCCACGCACCTTTCAGGCATGCACTCCTCACTCACAAGAAAAATCATGTGAAGTTTTCTGAAACACCAGTTTTTGGTTGCCTCAGGATGTGTTTTTGTTTTTTTTTTAAAGAGGTTAAGATCAGGTCACCTTTCTCACCTTTGATCTCTCACATTTCGGGAGAAACTTGATGAACCTGATAGCGGTGATACCAGCTTTTACATGAATAAAATCTTCAGGAGAAATGCATGACAGTCATGGAAAGGGCACCCATGCTAATAAAGAGCAAAGCTGCTCCTTATGTTAAATGGTGCCCATGTAATCTTTATGTGCTGTTTAACACCAACACATTTAAGTCCTAAAAAAAACTAACCCAGCAAAGCTCATTTATAATGAAAGCTTCAGAAAGTGTCTTCCTTAGCTAGTAGGCTGATAGTTTGTTTGGACAATTGGGATTTTATAAGGCTATCCTTCTGCATTTTAAAAAATACATCACAAAGCCCTGACAACTGACTCATCTTTGAGAAAAAAAATCTTGCTCAACAACCTACATTTTAGGGATGTTTCAATGTATCCACAAACAGGTACTTCTGTGTGAACACACGTTCAGTAAGGCATAAACACTGTCATGGTTTGAATTTCTGTGCCCAGTTTTATCGTTTTCTTCACCTACTTAAACTAACAATTTCTTTGTGTAATGAACAGAAACAGGAACACCTACCTTCAGTAAATCTAGTTTTTCTAATACCGTTATTAAATAATCATGGCTCACGTAAGGCTCTGGAAGATTTTTTTTGTCTCCGGTGCTTTTTACAGAATAAGTTATTCTTGTTAGCTCAGTTTAACATAACAACTGTCAAAATTGGCCCATGTTGCTTAGAGCTCCATTAATCATGGTGACTAAAACACTTCTATCTATTCTTAGTTCAGTCCCACACTATCTAACATCTCAAGGCCTAAAAATCTACGAAGAGTATAGAGTGGTTTTACATGCCAGAGGTAACTGTTCCAAAGGTCCCTTGAAGGAAAGGATTGTACTAGTACAGTTAGAAGCTAATTCTGGTGAGAGCATTTTGAAGTTTTTCCTGAAAAGGATGTTGAACCTCTCACAGGATCAGTCTCCATTTGAGTTGTGTGTAGTAGTAACACCCAAATGGTGGATGTGACCTCTTTTACCAACATAGAGCTAAAATCTCTTCCTGGCTGTGCTGCTTGCAGCTAGCATAGAGTTGTATTTTCTTGATAGGAGTTGGTGTGAGTCAAATTTTTGAATATGTGCTGTACACAGTATTGATAACACAGGGGTGTTACTGCTGAGCAGTGCACAGAGACAAGGTCTTTTCTGCTTCTCACACTGTCCCACCAGTGAGGAGGCTGGAGGGGCACAAGGAGGTGGAAGGGGACACAGCTGGAACAGCTGACCTGCACTGACCAAAGTGATATTCTATAGCATATGGTGCATTGCTCAGTATATAAAGCTGGGGGAAGAGAAGGACAGGGGGACATTTGGAGTGATGGTGATTGTCTTCCCAGGTCACCATCAGGCATGACAGAACCCGGCTTTCCTGGGGGTGGCTGAACACCTGCCTGGCCATTAGTGAGACATGGTGAATGAATTCCTTGTTCTGTTTGGGTTGTGAGTGTAGCTTTTGCTTTACCTAGCAAACTGTCCTTATCTCAACACACAAGTTTTCTTACTTTTATTCTTTTAATTCTCTCCCCATCCCATTAACTCTCAGGGGTGAGTGAATGAGCACCAGTGAGGGTCTTGGTTGCTACTCGGGTTATAATATTACATTGACCTAATGGTTTAATTTTGTTTGGAATACTCTTAATGCATAATTTTAGGACTTCAAGCGCTGTTAAAACCAAGAAGTGTTAGCCTTTGCTGTTCATGTATGTTTTAGGAAGCATGAGAGTAAATGGTGAGGAAATACATTTTATTAATCAGTAGCTGACTATTAAAATTTTCTTCAGACTGTAAAGATATGAACTGCTAACATCCTTTTCACTTTAATAACTGTCTTTGTATTTTTGACATCTAATCATCCTAATGAATCTTGAAGATGTTACACATAGATACCTCTATTTATTTCTGAGTGAATTTTTATGGGTGTCTTATCAGTAAGCTGAACCTTTTCCTGATTGAGTTAGTTTGATGCACTTAAAAACATACTAGGAATAATGAGTAAGCAGTACATAAAATCACCAACCTTAACAAAAATTTGTTGGCATTCTATAGTGTATTTTATGTCTGATTTTTATCAACTCACTCAGTTTTTCTACTGTACTTTATCCTGATGTAAAAGGGCACTGCTCATAACTAGTGACACTGCTGTCTCTATAGTTTCACTGTTGCACTGAAATAAAATAGTTTTTGCCTGAGATTTAGAGGCTGTATTTTTCCAGACAAAGAAGAAAGACATTCAAATGCACAGGAATGGGTCCAAAAACTACTGTAGCTAAAGGGATGTTTCACTTCTAGGACAAAGTCTGGGGTTTTGCAGAAAAGAGGAATGAAAGCGCTTATGGCTTTAGATGCCACATTTAATCGACAGTTCTGTGCTTATGAGAAAAAAACCCAGTTTGACAAGAGAAAGAAAAGTTGAAAAACTAGATATCTATTTTTTGGTATCTTCCTTATTGATGCTCTGCTATAATGTCTGCATATATAAGCATTTTCTGAGAACTCCAAATTGGGTACGTTCTATGTTGGTTCAATAATAGTTTCTGTCATAGCTGTAGTAGTAATGAATAAGATCATAGGTTTGTACAAGGAAAGTACTAGTTTAGATTCTAAGGCATGTTAAAACCCTTATCATTTAGAAAGAAAAAACAGTTTTGGTTCCGGAGAAGCTGTGGCTTGTCTAGTTGCTATCTTGTTAGATGGATTTATTTGGTATTTGTAAGTAGGCTGTGTTTAAATGTTCAATATTTAAAAGATTTAAAAATTACTTTGACTTTGTGGAGTATATTTAGAAGACATTAAATGTCCAGGAAGATGAAAACCATCAAAATAGGTGTTTGAAATGGACAATATAAATTGACTATCAATTATCATTACTAACATTTAGGATTCTGCTTGCTCAGATTTTGCTTATATGGAAAACTTCGACATTAAGCAAGATAAATTATGTCAAAATAAATCTGTCATTCTCTGTCATGCTGTTTTCTTGTTTGAATTGTTGTTGCATGGTGTCAGTCATCAATGTGAAATCTGTGAAAATGTATGGATCACAAATGTTCTATGAATGCTAGTTATTAAGCTAGCAGGCATATTTCTTTGTATTTTGTAATTTAAATACAAAATTGTGTGTGACCCGTGGCACAATTCAGTGCATTGATCAATGCATAATGAACAATACTGAAAATGTGGACTGAGTAACAAGCAGTAGCAGAGATCGAAACTGCAGCTAGCAAGTCAGAATATATTTGAATGATTGTTCCTAGCTTAAGTTTTGAAGCAGAAATAAAATTTCTTTATTATTTACATATATAGAAACAAAGTCCTTGAGAAAGGACAGACTTGAAACAGAGACAGATGTTAGAAATTAAGGCACTGCCATTTTCATATCCCCATGCATTCCTGGAAACTCTTTACATTAAGAGTTTGGGGTTTTTTCCCTGTCTTTTGTCTACTCATGTTTTATTATTTAATGCATTTCTCATTTCAACAAATAGATGGCTTGAAAACTCACATCAGAATTTCTTCAGAAATCTATACAAAATTCTTTGAATGGATTTAAATTGGAAGGGAAGGTAGGGTAAGGTGGAAAGTACTAAGACCAATGTAAAAGCAAAGTAAGAAAATACATTCAGGGAAATTTAAAGAGAGTAAAGAGGCACTGGCTTTTGTGACTATTTTATGTTAAGATTTGAGTTCTCTTTTGAAAGTTAAGGACTTAAAGAAGGGATCATTCTCTTATTCTGATCTAGCTAAATTGAAATAATTGCACAGAAAACCTAACGTTTTATTTTATTTGCACTGTAGTCAAGCTCCCACAGAGCTTCTTTCTGTCTTTTCTCTTAAGGGGAAATGACTAAAAGCCTAACTTACATATGGGTTTCTCTCTCTCCCTGATGAAATAAGAATTGAAAATGAACAAACAGCTGTTACAGCCATGAGTCTGGCCATATTGGGCCTATCAGGTGGCCTAAAAGTCCGGGGATGTTTATGCAACCTGGAGCATATCAGGGTATAAGTAGCAGATCATAAAGGGTAGCAAAATCAGATGAAGAAGTCAGGGTAATTAACATACCTATGCAGAATATATTGGTAAGTCATGTCTGCTTCCTACTATCATAGATGCCTAAAGATTTTTTAGCTTTATACGTATTTTTCATATATTTGTAGCCTTGTAGTTCTTTAATACATAGTGGTAGGGTTTCTAGTACTTTTCCTGCCCTGATGAGTAAGGGTCATCATAAGCTAACCCTTACTAATACAAACTTGAAATTCTGTTTAGTCTTATTCCTAAGAAAAGAATTTCTGACAAGGACATTTTTGTTTTGCACCAGAACTTAAGAGATATAACAAGAAATGGGGCAAAGAAACCCCTGGACTAACTCTGAGGGACTGGCCTGAGGGTGGGTTACTGGAGCAATGGGTCTGTTATTGGATGTACCTGCTAGATATATTAGACTAACCTTAAAAAAATTGTAGAAATCGTTTATCATGTGTACATATGGCCATATTTGTATACCTGAAAAGAGTTGCTTTTTATGTTATCTTAATACCATTTAGAAAGTTTTGTGGTTTTTTTCCAGGCAACATCATGATTAGTAGCTCTATTTTTCTCATGCCAAGTATTTAACTTAGATGGTTTAGAAAAATAACTAGCACCAAAAGAAATTCAACGCCCACTGTATTACTAGTGCATCAGATCAATTCAGAAGTTGCAAAATGTTATAAATTCTGTTAATTGGAGATTTTCTCTCATGCCACATGATGAACAAACCACAGGTGTTATAACAGTGACATCTACCTTGATAAAGCTCAACAGCCAAAGGAAAAAACTTCTCACCCCACAACTGAAGTGAAATTTCTGATAATTTAATTAATCATTAAGTACTGTTTCATTAAATAAGTAGTATCATTAAATGAATGCTATGTAAAGTAGACATCTTTAGGGAGAAGGGAACTGAATTTATGATATCTTGCTTTTTAAACAGTAATCACTAACATACTGGAGAGAATAAATGTGGATGGATGGATGGATGGATGGATGGATGGATGGATGGATGGATTCCAGCATGGATTACAGCATCAAGGGAAGACCTCTTTCTTCTCTTACCGTAAGAAACCAGGAGCATATCAAAATTTTTGTCATGGTAGCAAGCAGGTGGCAGGGGGCAGCTAAAAGAAACCTTCTCCTGCTTGAAAGTCAGATAATGTTGAAAATATTTGAGTTTATATTGAGTTTATGTGCAGAGACATAATGCAATGAGACCCTGCCATTATTACTGTATTCTTTCAGGTTAGGTTGATAAAAACTACTCAAAATGCTGCAGCCAAATGAGGACTGTAGTATCCATTTGTCATTATTATTGTTACACAAAGGATATTGAGTCAGATTCACATGAGAAAAGATTTCATAGGAGAGCTGTAGCTGATGGCATATGTTGGTACACAGAAAGCAAGTTTTGGGATAGGATAAAAACAAAAGCCAAAATAGAAAGGGAAAACTCTCCTCAGTGGTCAGCCTCTTGAGTCAGTCTTTAGTAAACACGTGGAAATGGTGGTGACAAGTCATGAAGATGATGATGATGATTTTTGTGTGATGCTTTCTCCCTAGGGTAATATGCTTTCCAGTGGGACTTGCTTAAACTCCTTACAGCTTGATTCTTGCATATGAGGCTGTTAGCACTGATTGAGTAGGTTAACTGTGTCCACAGCATCCTATATTTCTGTTCAGTGCCTGTATGCATGTATTTGTGGGTAATAGTTACTTTCAGTGGTTGTTATCTACCTTCTTTTGCACTGTTTTAATGTTTGTCTATACAAACAAACCCCAGAAAACAAGAGGTAAAGGAAAGGAAAGGAAAGGAATGGCAACCTACCACCAGTGGTATTTGCTTTGCATGAGAAGAATGACAACAAGAACACCAGGGTTTTGCAGGTGCAATGTCATGAGACCAACATCACATGAATAACAGCATGGGAATCCAAGGGGGATCTACGGCCACAGAGGTGCTGAAAAGAGTCTGCTGCCACAGGTGAGGGGACGGGCTTCAGGACTGCAGACAGTGGGCCTTTAGCAATGCTAACCACTAAGGCACCCAAGGTACCATGCAGCAGCACCAGCTTCCATATCCTGAGATTTGAATTTGAAGAATTTTAGAAAAGATTTTATGCTTTCTTATCCTTTGTCCTGCAAAAGTGATACTCCAGTGAGTGTCAGGTCATGAGTAGCTTTGTAAGGGAGGATAAATCCATTTGCAAAGGGACAAGACAAGATAGGCATAGCCTTAGATTATACCCTGAAGATAAAGTTTTAAAATGTTTTTTCAAAGTATTTGAAATGTTTTGACAATGTGCAATGCATTTTTTAAACATGTTTATTTTGTGTTAAAATATTTTTTTAAACACTATTATTTGCTTTTTGTTTTTTTCTGAAAGGTTAGCGCCAATTATACTGATTTCTTCAACTTGAAATATCTAAACAATGAGTGAAAACATTTCTTTGATCGGTCTGAAGCACAATGCTTGACAATCAGTACTGTTGCGCTGTTTGGTTGCAACTGTTTTCTGCTTGCCTAGAGCAAAACGAGGACAAGCGCTTAATCTAGAGATTTCAATTTTGTCTGCTAACTAATAATTTTTAAAATGCATTTTTCTTTCTCTGGCAAATACCCTACCTATAGACGTTATAGTATAGGGGAATGAAAAACTTTAAGATAAGTCATAGTTTAAATATAAACAGATTAGTAATAAATGAAACACAAATAGATTCATTTACTCTGGGAAGCTCTTGGAAAAATGGACAGACAAAAGTGCCTAGAAAGATGCAGGATATGTCAGTGAGTTTCTGTGTGTATGGGCGAAAGTCAGTGGCAATTTACTGAAAAAATGTATTACTTTCCAGGAGAGTAGCTATTTGGAGCAATATAATTTCAAGAAAGAAGTTTAGGAGTTGTTCACTAGGGAGCAGGAACTGCTGCTGCCCAAGGAACTGGGGAGAGGAACAGAACAAAGGCAGGATATGAGGCATGAAGCATGATGTGATGGAAGACAACAGCACAAGAAACAGAGATAGATCTTTGTTTTCCTTGGAGGCTGAGGTGGAAATTTGAAGGTAATTTGTTATATGCTGATCAAACACTATTTCTTTTTCCCTTATGCTGTTTTATTGCTTTTTTTTTTCTTCAAGGAACCACATAATTCAAAGAACTTTTAGGCAACACATATTTAGTGGCAAGAAGTTTAAGGAGATATGTTGGGGGATGGCAGAAGAGCAGAAAAAGCGACTAAGTAGAACTTTTCCTCCCCATACGTAACTGGAAACATTCTAGTCAGTGTCAAACCAGAAGCATCCTTCATTCTTTTTGTGCAGTTATCAGAGGAGGAAAACAAGTTTGGTCAAAACTATCTTTTGGACTCATCACTGGGACTTGTCTTTGCAGTTGTACACACAAATTCTTAGATTGTCCCCTCGTACCTGAAAATGTGCTTTCCTACATAGGTCCTTTTCAATCTACAAATTATATCCTGGCCTGTATCAGCAATGGTGTGGCCAGCAGGACCAGGGCAGTGACTCCTCCCCTGTACTCAGCACTGGTGAGGCCGCACCTTGAGTACTGTGTCCAGTTCCGGGCCCCCCAATTTAGGAAGGACGTTGAGGTGCTGGAGCATGTCCAGAGAAAGGCAATGGAGCTGGTGAAGGGTCTGGAGCATAAGTCCTATGAGGAGCAGCTGAGGGAGCTGGGGTTGTTTAGCCTGGAGGAGGCTCAGGGGAGACCTAATCACTCTCTACAAGTACCTAAAAGGACCTGGATGGGGTCAGCCTCTTCTTCCAGACAACCAATGACAGGATGAGAGGACACAGTCTTCAACTGTGCCATAGGAGATTTAAGTTGGACATTAGGAAGGAGTTCTTCACAGAAAGTGTGATTAGATACTGGAATGCACTGCCCAGGTAGGTAGTGGAATCCAGGAGGAGGTGTTTAAAGACTGGCTGTGGCACTCAGTGCCATGCCCTGATTGACATGGTGGGGTTTGGTCATAGTCTGGATTTGATGATCTCAGAGGACTTTTCCAATCTCATTCACTCTGTCATTTTGTGTTTAAAGAGTATTTTAGGGTCTTCTTGTCTGGACAAAAATGTAATAAATCCCTCAAGGTCTGGAACACCAGATCTGGAAAATGGGTTGATTTTTAATATCTTCAAACTCATATCTGTGGCAATAAGGGACATTTTCCAGTAGGCACATTCTGACTCCTTTGGTAACGATGAGTAATATACTGTTATACAAAATGTACTATTAAATTTCCTGTGATGTGTCTTTCCTATCACTTTACTTTGGGTCTTAATGAAATTTGGATTGCTTCCATCTGAATCTGGATCATTAATTCTGTTTGTGTGATGGTTTATGCTCCACCTTTTCTTTTTTTTTTTTTTGTGTCTAGTGTTGTTTCTTCTGCCAGGAAAACATGGGTTTGGTGGAGCTTGGCTTTTATTTGAACTCTGTCCTAAATCTGTATCACAATTGCTTGTGGTGCTCTTCCATAGTTGCCCCAGCACAGCTGTCTTTACTCTTTCTGACATATTCAAATACTATTTTAACTTTTTTTGCTCTTTTTCTTCTTTCCTTAGCCTCACAAAGATAAGAAAAAAACCCAAACCAAACCAAAAACAAACTAAACAAACGAACAAACAAACAAACAAAACTCCCCTGCAAGATAGTTATAATCTACTGCAGGATGAATAACTTGATTGTTACAAAGTGGCAAGGAGCAATACCAAAACATCTTCTGGGATCTTGTCTGTGCAGACCAGTATAAAAGACTGGAGTTATGTTTAAAAAAAAATTAAAATTGAAATATTTTGAGGCAAAGTAAATCCAGCTCTACAGTGCAGTGCCCTGCATTTCCTTATTCTCAAAAAGTTTTAGGAACTTCTATAATACTAAAGAGGTTAAGAAGAAGAAAGACTACTTATTATAAAATCCAAACATAATTTAATAACAACATGAATTTGGTAGGCTGTTTGATATGTTTCTTCTGTCACACTAATGTCCAGATAAAGTTGGAAAATTCTATTTTTAAAGGATAATAGCTTCATTCTCTACCCAAACTGAACTGATTTGCAAAATGTTTTATGAGCATCTCAGTGCTTAACAAAGCCTGTTAAGACAGTCATTACTAGATACTTACATACAGTGCTGTAGTTTATTTATTTTATCCTTTCAGTAAGACTGATGTTTGTTAGTAAGTATATCTTTAGCTAAAAATAGTAGCCATTATGTTTTTCTATCACTGTCCAAGGCAGTAATAGTTTGGTGATGTACATAACATATTTTGCTACTGGTAAATATAAGAAGTTTTAAATTTAGTGTTGCTTTCCATTAGATGTCATCTGAATGCACTATACATTCCCCCCTCTTCCCATACTGGCTATAGGATAAAGGTTCAGCTGATTCAAGTAAATAGCAGTACATTCTATTTTTAGCTCCTGCTATAGGTCTTCCATATCAAGATGTCAGTGAACGGAAAGACAGAGGTAAAAGCTTTATGACAAGGGTGAAGTAATATTTTTCTCAGGGGGAAAAACAACAATACAACCCTGCCTCACAATGCTTAGTGAATGGTTTAATTTACCTTTCTGTGTGTGGTTTCATTCTCTTTTCCATGATAAAAATTCTAAGAGACAATCCACCCAAACTGTTAATTTTCAGCAGTGTTTCTAATGGAAAAATATTCATAATAACAAAAAAAGGGATAGTGAAAAGTGCTTTATTTCCAGCACACAAATAAACATTTTTGAGTTTTGATCCAACATTTTTAGGTAAAAAGAGGAAAGGAAGACCTCCTAGATCAAACAGTATTCGTTAACACTCTGCAGAACCAGTTTAAAGAATAATGCAGAATTCACTTTTTGTTTTGTTTAATTGGGTTCTTAAGTTGATATTACATTGCAATTTAAAATCCAACAACAAAAAATCTTGTATGTCTTGTGTTAGACTGAAAAGGTCTTTGTACATTAGTGTACAGGGCTGCCCCATTTAAACTGCTTCCACATTTAGAGGGAGATGAAAAGCACAGACTATGTGGCTATATCTTTCCTTCTTTTCTTCTGCAAAGTTTGTATACCTTATACAAGACTATTATGATTCAGGAGTTGGATTTCTTTCTTGGGTGATTTCATCCCTTCACAAAGATGGTCTTAATCTCCCACAGTAATTTGGTAGTTAGCACATTTGCCTAGAATATGAGTGAGACAAATTTAACACCTCCTTTTTCAGAAATGGATCCAAATCCACATCCTCAGTCTTTTGGGAGAGCACCCAGAACACCTGCTCACATAGTGTTGCAGCACAGACCTGGAAAGGCAATGCAGAATCCTAGTTCTTGTGAGAAACAATGAAGTTCACATGAACTCTGCTAATGAGTTACGTGGTAACACATGCTAAGGGTTGCTAGTAAAACATCGTTCATTATCAGGGTCTGATGTACAAAGGCAGATATCAAGTTGATCTTCACTGAGGAGCAGAATTGGCTTTTTTCATTGCAAAGCTATATTCAATTATGCTATTTCAGCTTTTAAAAATATTTAATTGTTTTTCTCTAAGAAATTGTATTAATTTACATGAAGATAGCAGTACAATGTTGGGAAAATTTCTCAGGTATCATGATCTTAATCTTTCTCTCAAATACTGCAAGTCCCAGCTCTTTTATCTGGACTAGTATTGTACACCTTGCTAGCTTTCTTTCTATTCTTATTATCCAAGCAGTGTTTCTTTTCAGCTTCTATCTACTTTCAGTTTCCATTAGACCTCTGAGATTCATCCTTGCTCCTCTATCTCCTACAGATTGTCCTCAGGCCACTTCATCTGCTCCCATTTACAGATGGTATCACTAAATACCACCCCTGAACTGACACCTTCTAGATCTTCACATTGCACTTCACCTTTCGCTGTCAGTCTGCTTTCTGTCACTGCTGTGCTGCTGCTAACTCAAATTCAGACTGGCAAACTCATGTTATGCTCCAAAGCCCTGCACATCTCCAGTGAAATGTGATTTGAGCGGCAGATTACCTCTCCTCCATCCCTTTTGATGATAAACATACAGCCAGTCCTGCCAGAGCAATGACAATTTTTTATTTCTCATGTAAGAACCTGCAAAACACATAGTCAAGGCTGTGCTACATGGGAAGTTTCAAGTTGCACAGTCAAGATGGAAAGACCCTTTGTGAAAAGTACTGCTGATTTCAGGATCCCTTAGTGGAAACCGAAGTCCTGTGCTATTGAGAAAATTATTTCATGCAGGCACAGCTTTTTTGAAGACCATGGATGTTTCTAGACAGCTTACAGTTTTATTTCTTGGTCATTATGTTCAGTTAGTCCTTGCAAAGGAATGATGGGCCTGCCATTATCACCAGGTTGATAACATCAGTTCTAATATCAAAGACTAAATGATATTGCAAGAAGCAGCGAGGAAGATTGCTG
>WEKY01010860.1:10586-29235 GCA_013390045.1 Picathartes gymnocephalus
CCCAGCTCTCCCCAGACCCCTCGGAGGGGTGCGTGTATCTGCATGCGTGTCCCCCACCCCATCCCCGGCTGTCTCCAGCTGCCAGGTGTCCTTGTGCTTTGCCGTGGGGGAAAGGAGGGGTGGTTGTCAGCCCGCTGTTGCATTTTGCAATTGCTTCCTTGCCTCTCCTCGGGAGTCAGTGTGCGTGCCAGGGGAAATCTCTGCAACCACGGCTTCCTGCAAAAGGGGGAGGGTGTGGGAGAGCGTTCTGCATCCTCCGTTCTGAGTCCTTCCCAGAGATCCCCTCTCACTGCCTAGGTCCTGGAATGAGTTGGAGAGGCAAGGAAGAAGATAGGGAGGGAGCAGACCCTTCTCCTCCCCGTTGCTTCGCCTCGGATTATCTGTGGCCGGAGAAGAATCGCCGGCTGCTCGTCTCTGTGCTCTCGCTATCCAGGTTGGGGGGTGAGGGCGGAGGGGGCCGGGATGGGGGAAAAGAGGAAAGTCGTCTCCCTGCGATTGCCGCCGAAGGACGCGAGTGCAGCGAGCCGTTGTCCAGCCCGGATTCGGGACGGCATCTGAAGGTGAGAAGGAAGGAGCTGTGTGCCCTGCGAGCGCTACGTGCCAAAGCAGAGCAGTACCCACTCCATGGCACCGGCGCCCACCTTTAGGGATGCCGACAGCCGGCTTGGAACTGGGTGGGGAGGAGACGAGTTCTGCTGCTGATCCGCCCTTTTGTCGCCAACAGGAGAGGTGGGACAGCAACCCCCAAAGTAACCTATATGGGTCTAAAAGGAAGGAGAGGGCTAGGGCGGAATGCTGCCGGCAGTAGCGGGAGCCCGGGGATGGGGAGCAGCAGCGCCTCCTGGGGAGACACTGGCACAGCCCGTGGGCGACCTCCTCTGAAGGTCAGGAAGGACGCCGGGGCCGCACCTGGCACCGCGAGGAAAGGCATGCAGATCCAGTAGGCATGACAGGCAAGTCAATCCCTCCGGGGCAGCGATGCCGGCCATCGGGGCTCCGCAGTCCGCAAAGCTTTCAGATGCCAGCTGCAGATGCAGCGGGAATGCGTGTTTCTATCCTCAGGACAGTGTCTGCCACCTGGGTCTGCCTGGGTGCCTTATGCCTGTCAGTGTTTCAAAGGCATTTGGTTAATGCCCTTTGTAACATGTTGTAATTTTCTATCATCCTGAAGGGATCAGACAATTGACAATTGTCTTTTTAGGTCCCTTCTCCTGAGCCGTTCTGTTCTATTCTATTCTATAGGCCCCACAAAAAAACACTTTTGCAGCAGACACTAGTGTTAGTCTAAGAAACTCACCTGGGTAAGGCATGTGCTGCACTTTTACTAACAAGTTTCAGAAGGAAAAAAATAATACCAAGACAGGGTGGAAAATCCTCTTGTTTTAAACTTTAACTCACCCCTAGAAATTACCATTCAAAGGGCATAATGCAGTATTTTTTATGCTTTTCATACATAACATAGGAGTGTGTCAGTATAGATTCCTGTGCTTAAGAAATGAACCTAGGAGCCTGCTGGATCTGTGTGCCCGGGTTTCCATGCTATTAACACAGTACTTCCAGATCTGTGTTGCCTCCCCAAGTGCCTATATGACTTTGAGCAGGGTTTATAGTTTGGGTCTGTCATAATACACCTCACATTCCTTTTTCATCATACGATTGCTCTTACAGAGAAGGCCAGTGTCCCACCCCACACTACTAAACCTCCATATGCACACCTTGCTCTTGTATCTTGGAGTCTGGGAAGGAACAATTCAAATAGCCTCAAACAGAAGGATCAGAAACGTGTGAGCTAATATTTAGAAAACACAATTGCCTGAAATCAGCTTTCTTCTTCCTATTTTGGGAATTCTGGACCATGCAACACCAAGGAACTCCTGTAGCAGCCGAGGGTCAGCATAGCCAAGTGGGTTTGCTGAGAAATGTCATTTTTCCTGTTCATAGGCTCCTTACAAGCTTTGCAATACTGAATGTCCTCCCTTCTGTGCAGAGAATAGTGATGTCACCCACAGGGACTTCAGAAGCCAGACAAAACAATAGGGACATCCAGAAGTCCCTGAGAGATCCCTGAGCTTCTTGTTAACCTGTTTAGAACTGCTGGTCTGTTTCCACAACCAGCTGACTCTTCAAGAGTCATGTACCCATGATTTTGTTTCTAAACTGCTCCCACTTTTTTCAGATTATACAGCTGACACAGAAAATCATGACACATGAGACAGTGAAACATAGCTCTTAGAACTAACTACCTCACAGTTCCCTCCTCTTCAGGAGAACAAGGCACACCATCATCAAATTGCAAATTCTACTGAGATACTCCTAGTCCCAGCTTCAGCATCTCTACCCTGCCTCAAGCACCAGCTTCCAAGTAACTCCCACAGGATGCACCTTCCAGATGAGAATCCAATTGCTTGTGAGCCTGATTTGGGTACCTCCTGTCCAGGTGACACCCTGACTATTCAGTCAGGAAAGTTCCCACCAGTACATTCCTCACCACACAAGGATCAGGTACAGAGGCAAGAAAGGACACAGCCAAAAGAGATTACGTAGTCTATAGATCTGTGTCTATTCTTAGTCTCAGAAAGGCTTCTGGAGAAGGCTTTTACCTCGGAGGCAGACCTTCAGTCAATTTGCCAAGAAACCCAGCTGGAAAGATGGACTCATGGGGATCTACCTGCCTTATAGGTGCTGCCAGTCTCATAGGTGATTTACCTGCCATATGTGACGTCTGCTACAAGAGAAATAACAGCTCCTACAGCATGGTGATGAGAGGAGCAATGTCACATGCATCTTCTTTCTGATGGCATATAACAATATACTACGTTCATAATAATTATGAGTATGAATCTGGCAGTAATGTAGTTTTATAACAGTTACTGGACAGTAACAAATCTCAAAAATAGCAATGTTTGCTCACCAGAGCAAGGAGTAGAGACCGGTAACTGTGCGTGGGATCTATCCCAGCACCATGGACAGAAGAGTACAGCTGTACATGCCGAGGCTAACCCTGAAACCTCCAAAACTTCCCCAAATACCAAAGCCAATTCTTTGTATAGTTTGCACTGTGTAGCTGACATATGCCATATCCTGATTGTGGGAATAGGCTTGTTCTTCCTTACAGAACCAGACCAGTAAGAATCCACTTTGTGACCTTCCTTCGGGCAGATGCATAGTACAGAAAACTGAGCAAAGATCTCCTTGGAGCTTTGTACATGGAACTCAGACTCCTTCCTCGGCCACCAGCTGGGAATCTGTGTTTATTGATATCCATGTGGAATAAGCCCATAATTTGGTTTGGTGACATTTTCCATAGAAAAATGTATATTTGGATCTCCAAAAAGAAGGAAAGGTCTGTTTTCAAAAGAAAAAAAAATTCAATTAGTCAGGATGTTTCACTTCAACATCTTAAAACGCAATGTTTGATTATTCAATTCCATATGGTGTTTGACTACTAAACTGAAACCAATGCCATGTGAAAATGAGACTAATAAGAAAGCTCACAAACAAAGTGTGAAGGTTACAGAAAACACTTAAGCAGCTGCCCAAGATGAACATACTTTGTTTCTTTTTCCCTTTCTTTTTTCCTCCCTATCTTATTATGAGTTCTCACGATTGTAACTGCTGCACTGTTCAGTGGACTGCAGGCAAGACCTGCACAGGAGACAGACAATTCACTTTTTATCAACACAGCTACTGAGACAGAGGAGTCAAGTACTTGCTAAGGGTAGTTTGTGTACATCAATTGCAATCCCTTCAGTGGTTTAGTTCACTGAACACAAACCTACTGTATGTTTCATTTTCTCCTCAGCTGTCAATTGTGACTGCCAAAACATTTCAGAATTCAAGCAATTTTTGCCTCTTCAAAAGTATTGCTTTGCTTCTTGTTGTTCCATTCAATTTACAGCAGGCTTTAAGTAAGGTCTTTATTTTCCAAACAAATAGAAAAAAAAAACAAGCAAACAAACAAACATAAAAAACCCTCCAAACATAATATTATTTTTAAGAAATGTGTGTTTCCCTTACACCAAAACAATAAAAGGACTTTTCAGCCATTTCTAATAGCTGTGAAGTTCTGCTCCATTGAGATTTTTTGAAGATGAACTTTCTAGCTGAGCATTTGCTTCAGCCTAAATTTTAGCTCCACCCCCCCCCTTTTTTTTTTAACGGACACAGATGCCCCAGCCTATTTCATAAATAAGCCCCTGATGAATAAGCTGCCATTTACAGCCTCTAGCTCCTAGCTGACAACTTGTATTTTGTATTCTACCTTTTCTACTCCCCTAGTCCCTGTATCTCCATTCCTTTCTTTGTTTCCTGTTCTCTGGACAAGCTCTTGCCTTACCGGACTGACTGAGGGTCCTTTCTCAGCAGGACTCTGATTTCTGTGGATAAGCATGATCAGGTAAATACCCTGGGGCTCATATCTCCAGGATTTACAGCTCTACGTTACAAGGCTTCTTTGGTAGACAGAAGTTGTCCATAAAGTCAAGAATCCATCTTTTTCACTGCAGTGCTCTAAAAAAAGATGCCTCTATCGAAAGCATATCAAGTTTTCCGTCATGAGATTATTATTTCAAGTACTTTTGGCAGGAATTTTTCCACCAGTGAATAAGTCATCCAAACCAGAGCATTCTGTGATGTGTCAGCTTATTCAGGAGTTTAGAAGCAAAGAAGGCAAAAAAAATTTTTACTGCTCTATATCTGATGCTGTTCCAATATTCTACTTTCATGTATCAAAACTGCTGCACCTTTTCCATGACCAAATCCTTTTGCCTTGACTCTTTGCTTCAAGCAATACATGTCTGTATGAAAAATAAACAAAATCATAGCAGAGTATTTCGGGTTTTTTTCAGAATTCTTATGTCGTGGAGAGGGGAAAAGAGGTCACACTTTTCCTCTTTGTTGCAATTTAAAGCGCAAGCAAGATTCAAAATGTCAAACACACTTTACGACAGAATTTCTATTTTCCCAGGTAGTTCTGTGCCTCACCTTCTTTTATTACTCTACATCTTGGAAAAGAAAATGATCAGAGGGAAACAGCTTACCTGGCTGTCATGATAGCTTAGTGTCAGATGCTATGGCCTGTAGTTCTTTTTCTGTGTTAAAAGGGTAGTCTCAAGTTCTGACCTCAACTTGGAAGGAAGGTCCTCACCTCAAAATGTCCATCTCTGAGCTATAACAACAAATTTAATTGTTAAACATTTTAAACTCTTCATTAAGCATGAAGTGAATGTGTGCTTGTGTTAGTTTAACACAGTCTGATTTTTAGTGGGGGGGTGGGAGAAGCCACAGGGGCAGGTTCTGAGAAAAAAGAAAAAAGAAGCAAGAGGCATGAGGAGCAATTCCCCGATACAGAGCCCAGACAAGATCAATCTCTCAGTGCTGTGAAACCCTATAAGAACTTTTCAATTGATAGAACTTGAGAACAAATGAACCTATGGACAACAATTTTATTCTGAGACAGAGAAAAGGTGAAGGAAGACACATGAGGAGAACGACGTGGTGACACTAAGGTCAGTGAAAGACCTTAGGACAGAGGAGGAGCTTCCTCAGGTGTCAGAGCTGAAATTCTTCTGCAAGCCATGGTGAGGAATGTAATACAACAAATTATACCCCTGTAATTCATGAAGTGCATGGGGAGATGTAGAGATCCACTCACAGCCCGTGAGAAAAGGTGCTCATGCTGGAGCAAGTGGATGCTGAAAAGCTGTAATCTAGTGGGACACTTGAACAGAGAGAGGGAGTTGAACCAGAAGGGAAGTAGCTCCAGCTTTGAAAGATATCTGAGGCTATCAAAGGAGCCCTGCCTCTAGCCAGGAAGAGGCATGGGAGAATTGGGTCTTTTGGATGGTTGTATCCAATGGCCTGGCACATCAGAGCCACAAAAATATGAAGCCTTGGTTGACACTGGCACACAGTGCACCTTGATCCCTTCAGGACATGTGGGGGCAGAACCTATTTCCATTATCGGGGTGACGGGGGGATCGCAGCAATTGACTTTATTAGAAGCCGAGGTGAGCCTGACTGGGAAAGAGTGGCAGAAGCATCCTATTGTGACTGGCCCAGAGGCCCCATGTATTCTGGGCATAGACTTCCTCCTGAGCGGGTATTTCAAAGACACAAAGAGACTCAGGCAGGCTTTTGGAATAGCTGCTGTAGAGGCAGAGGGCACTAGGCAACTGAACACCTTGCCTGGACTGTCCAAGAATCCTTCTGCAGCTGCGCTTCTGAAGGCAGAAGAGCAGCGAGTGCCAACTGCCACCTCAAACCAGCAGTATCGGACAAGTCGAGATGCTGTGATCCCCATCCACAAAATGATCCGCGAGCTGGAGAGCCAAGGGGTGGTCAGCAAAACCCACTCACCCTTCAACAGCCCCATTTGGCCTGTGCGCAAGTCTGAAGGAGAATGGAGATTAACTGTGGACTATCGTGCCTTGAATGAAGTGACTCCACCGCTGAGCGCTGCGGTGCCGGACATGCTGGAGCTCCAGTACGAGCTGGAGTCCAAGGCAGCAAAGTGGTACGCCACTATTGACATTGCTAACGCGTTTTTCTCCATTCCTCTGGCAGCAGAATGCAGGCCTTGTTTGCTTTCACCTGGAGGGGCGTGCAGTATACCTGGATCTGGCTGCCCTCTTCTCCACCAAAATTTTTGTGGTTTGACATAGGCCAAAGCCAGGCACCCACAAAAAAAAAAAAAAAAAAACAAAAAAACAAAAAAAACCACAAACTTTCGCCAGTGTCAAACCACTACAGTGGTTATCTTTAGATATTTCAGATATTTGTAAAGCAATTACTCTTAGGCGTGATGCAGATGCTGTCAAATTAAGCTGTTACAGTATTATGCTCTTTACACTCAGATGTTTCTGAAGAGACCATGGTAGTTAGATGCAATCTGACAGCTCGGGAATCCTCATACCTTCCTATTTCGGTTTTGAACTTGCTCTCCACTGCCTCACTTTGATAAGAAACTTAAACATGTGATGAAGTAATTTTCTAGGTAGAGTGTATTTGCTGAATGAGATGAGGGGAATAGCAGTACCTGAAAATAAATCTATGTAATCCACAAAAAATAGGCATATATGTCACCTTAGAATGTGTTTGTTGTTTGGGTTTTTTTGGTTTTTTTCACCTTGGTGGAACTGGAAAAAGTAACTTGTAATATCACATAAATAAAAGTATCCAGCCAGCTTGTTCCCTGCCTTTACTGGCATGACATTTCTTCTATTGATCCATTCAGTGTCAGTGAATCAACAGCTCCACAGAGTTGTTGGAACAAGGTTGCAATGCAGGTAGCAAGGTTGGAGATTGTATCCCCTTGCATTGTACAACCAAACTCAAGGAATACAACTCAGTGAGGAAACGCATCTAACCGGGCATCCACAGGCTAGTACAGCAAGTCGTTCTTTCATCAGCTTCTCTCTGTGAGGCTCCAAGGACATCCACTACCATCCCTTTCTCTGCTTCATCCTTGTATTGCCAGTTGATCATATATGTCATACTCCCTATAATCTTTTTCCCTTCTGGTATTTTTTAACACTTCCTCTCTTCAGCAACTGGCACAACTTTCTGACAGCACTGTACCTTTGCATTTCAACTCTCTGTACTCCCTTTTTGTGTGCAAATCAATGCAAGGGCGATAAAATGTTGCATCTTTTATTGATTCTCCTGCCACTGGTATATTTTTTGCATCACATCTATTAGACCTGTATTATTATCCCACTGTCTTCAGGGGCTATGACTAGTCAGACCCCAAGGATTTAGTCTAACCATGTAATAACTCTTACAGCTAGAACTGATTAGAAAAAAATACAGTTTATAATTTTCTTCTTTTAATTTTCATATCCTCCCCATGTCCAGTTCATGCAAGTGAATCCCTTAACAAAAAGGAGAAGAGTTAACTATGCTGTAGAATGTCAGTGGAACAAAACAGCTGTGACCGTATTAAACAGTCATGAAATGGGTGGCTGTCTACTGGCCAGAAGAAATGAGTAGCCTTAACAGTAGGCTTTATAAAGTTCTTACAACTAAATATGATAAGTATTAGACAAGTGCAGCCAAAACACAGATTCCGATTTAAGCTAAAGCACTAGAGAGTTAAACTTAATAGACTGAAATAAGTGGACTTGGACCCTTCCATTCATGCATGTGTGCTGAATCCAAATTAGTTCTTCTAAGCCTGTACATCTTATATGATGAATTTCCCTGAATAGAAATCATGTGATTGTAAACAAGATCTGTCAATTTAACTCTTACACAGGGCCTTCCTGTATAATCAGTCTGTGCTAAAGATTAGTAACAAAGTAAAGGTGAAGATTCACTGTGTTTAGAGAATCTTTGGGAAATGCAAATCTAAAGAGGAAAACGTCCTGTGTTGACAATCAAAACATTTCAGGATTCAATAACTTGAATGCTTAATCACTAACCTACGTGAATCTCTGTGAAACACATTGTTCCATACATGCTCATCTGCCTTTTAACTTCACATTGCTTTTTCTTAATTAGCCACATGCCATTTCTCAACTAATCTCCTTTTGTAATACTTAATCTTCAAATGATAGCATTTATCAGCCAGACGATGCCCCCAAACAAAGCAGGTCACTATTCTTGTACATAAATACGAATGCCTCTGTCCAAGCTCTCTCTTGATGTGCCAGTAACAGTGAGTACAAGTGAGGTCATTTGCCCCCTTTCTGAGACTGTCTGGCACGGGATGCCAGGGCTGGGGGAGCTGAACTAGGGAGGCCTGGTTGATCTTACTTCAGGCTTGGCCCATTGAGGGCTGAGAAATGTGTATTCAAAGACAGCTTAAGCAACCACACAAACAACTTTGTTTTTCTATTCCATTTGTGTTATTTCTTAGGTTTCCAAGCTGCCTGGGTATGGTGGCAAATTCCCTGCTGGGGTTTCCTCTACAAATCGTCGTTTCTTTCACTCCCACTCAGTCTCTGCCACAATTAAACTTTGGACTAAACCCCTCACTTCTGAGAGTTCCCTGCTCAGGTATCACAGTAGAATAGCGAAAAATACTCAAATAATGGGTTAGGGCTCTGTTGTTAAGCACATATTTAAGCAACCTGCCTGAAAAACAGACTTAGAACCCAAAAGAATATGACAGTATCAAAGTGGGATTAATGTGGAGATAGGGCATATAAAACCCACCTGCACATTCATTTGGTATTGTCTATCCATTCCATGACTTTTTAATCCATCAGCAAGTTTCAACCTCAAGTAACACAGGAATAGAAATCTCATATTATTAGTTTTGATTAATTTCATGGAAATTGTTGGCTTGTTAGAGGACAATTAAATTTTATTAAGTCTTCATGAGAGACTAATCATATAAGCATCTCTACTAGGAAATAAAGAATCTACTCAGGAGAGTTTTCAAGGAATTGACATTATATTAAATTGGTGCATTTTTGGGTTTCTTTCCCCTTCAATTTGAAATGGTGAGAGACTCAACTGAATTAATCTTCTCTACACCTTTTTTTCCACTTGAAGCTACCTCTGTCACAAAATTACTTTATAAGCTAACTTTAAATGAATGTACACTTGTGGAGATGAGATTTGCCTTTTGCTCCATACCATATGAGACTGCATTATCACTAGAAAATTAAATAAAAACTAGAAATTGAACTCTGGGAGGCACTAAAATTCTGCTGCCTGTTATGTGCATGGATTTCAAAGTGCCCCATTCATTTATTGAAAATTCATTGGACATGTATTTCTTTCACTCCCTATAAAGATATACTCATGAAGACAGTCTTACACTATGAAGAGAAAAAGTAAGAAAAACTAGAAAGGCATCACCTTTCTTCACGAGCAGAATTGGAATACAAGTGTCTGGAAACGAGTGTAGAGTGAACTCTTGCTCATAACACAAACCAGCAGGTCCAATATTAACAGTACTGCATCATACCACAAATACAGATACCTGAAGTTCCTCAGCAAAGTCAAGTAGAAGTGGTGAGATCGTTACTAAAGGAGGTCATGAAAGAAGTTTGACCCATGAGAAGAACAGTAATGTATCCGGAGGAAAACCTATCCCAACTCACAAAGTGATGGAGGCAGAACAATCAAAGACAGGTTTCCAAGCACACGACCAGGTTTCTCTGAAAATGCCCTTTCACTTTCAAATGAGAAGTGGTGACTTCTAATGTCCTAGCACTAGGCAAGGTGTCAGTTCCATATGATCCTCTTAGGAGTTCGTTTATGCAGAGGTGACACCAAAATACTGATCATGCATGGATGGTATATTTTCCTGAACAGAGACTTCAAGGAACAAGTGGAATTCCATTCCCCATGTAAGGCCAGACCAGAGCCAGACATTGGATTTTGGCTTACATCCCAAGGGAAATCTTGCCTAGACTGAACCATATTCACCCATTGGCATGCCTAGATATTTCTCCTGTCAATCAGACTTGTGTGGATACCCAGGGAAAAAGCACATGTCCCTGAAGAGCTGATCTCCCTTCCAAGGGACTGTAGAAAAGGATGCTGACAAAGTCAGTATTTGTTAATGTGAGGAGTATTGAGATGGTAGTGGGAATAACTTGCAGATCAGAACTAGTTCCTTCTCAGTTAGTTCCATCCTTACAAAAGCTTAGATTTTTTTCTAGTCAAAAGAATAAAAATAACTATTTTCTGTGCTACCAGTGTCTTATAAAAGGAGTCCTCTGACTCTCAGATCCTAGAAGTATCCTGTATTTTTGGAGGTGAATAAGGTTGAGGCTCTGAATAAATTACTTGTTTCAGTGGTGAAGTACTGGTTTTGAGGTTGTTCTAGAAATATTTTTAACAGAAAGAGCACAATAGGTTTGAAAGATGAACGATTAAAAACTGTGCACTTGTGTATGCGTGCATGCACACAAGAAACAGCAGAGGAAGTTTTACATGAACAGACTGTATTGGTAACCAAGGACATAAGAAACAACAAGCAAACCACTAAACACTGGCAAACTGGTGTGTTTCGAACTGACCCCAGAAAATGAGTGTTCTCATAAGGTCACAGCCCAAGCATGACCTGTCACTGACACCTTTCTTAATAGGAAGATGGCAACAGAGTTATAGTGTATCCTATGCTGATTCTTTTCCGCCTATCTCCACAAGAAAACACACTGCACACTTAGAATTGTCTAAAAATCAGGAAATGAGGACAATGGCCTTATGTTGTTCATGAAGGTTCAAGTAAGCATCAATGTAAAATATCTGAGGATTCCTGAAGGGTGTGGAAACCAGTTAATCCAAGAACCTACCACACCAAACCCAGGAGACCCGGTGGAAACTCGGGAGTGAACATCTGTTGTCCTCTGTGTTGTACATCGCTGATCTTAGTTGGAGCAGCTGGGCACACTCATCTTGGTGCTGGTGACTGGATGTGAAAGTGTAAGTGTCAAGCTTTAACCTACTTAGAGACAGTTTAAAAATAGTCCCTCACCCTCTCATAAGGTCTTGCACTGAGTTTCATTACATTTGTTTCCAACAGCATGTATTAGTGGAAAAGTACAGAATAATATGGTGTAGGCTTCCTAAAGAACCAAGGAGAAGATTAGAGGGACATGTCAGGTCACTTTGGGACAGAAAACCAGCAGAAATATCATGGTTAATTGGTGACCAGTTGCTCTTTGGCTCCCAGCATAGGATAAAACTATGTAATGAGCAGACAAACAAGTTTGGGAAATCTCATTGTAATTCTGGGACTGAATTATTGTCAGGCTAGAATGAAATGGGTGTTCAGCAGGTAGAGGTCAATTTTTCTCAACTGTATATCAGTCTAGAGGGAATGAAGAACCCCCTCTATCCAGTTCACAAATCCCAGAAGAAAATTCAAGTCATGGTGATATATTTCGCTGTCTAAAAAGGACACACCCTGTGATGCAGCTGAGATGAGAGTTCATCTGACTTCATCTGACTTTAAGCTGCAGCTTAAAATATCACAGAAGGCAGAAACTGAAATAAATGAATCAGCATCTACCAAACAAACACTAATGAGAACTTAACTCCCAAGGAAATAAATGCAACTTGTGAGAATGGTGTTAAACCTCAGCCCTAGAAAAGAGAATTGAAATAAAACCCACATGATGATAATATCTTTCATGACAGTTTCTATAAAAGGACTTCCTTACTTCAGTTTGGTTGTGCTTTTTTCCTTTTTTTTCCCTTAAATTATTTTTTACTAAGTTTTCACAGAGTTCAAGAAATGTTAAACTAAAAAATTTAAACCTCACACATTTCTGTCAAAACCATCTGAAAATCAAAATCAGCAAAAAATGCTACAGGTAAAACTTAATGACTGAAAAAGTTATTGCTCATTTCTGCTTCTAGTTTCTAGAAAAAAATATTTTCGACCACAAAAGAAATTTTGCTTCACAAAAGCTTTTCTTTTAATTTTACAATTAGTTACTTTGATCACAAAGAAATCTAAAACAGCTTTGTTTGTGGAAAGGGATTCCATAGAGTAAAAGGTAAGAGCCTGATTTTTTTTTATCCCTAGGAAGGATTGCAAAATACCCTGGTAGGATCCCTTTGTCAGCTTCTGAGACAAGATGAGCTTTTAGAGAGGGATCAAAAAGGATAGGAACACAGTGTTCCTCCTTTTAAAATAAAGGCTTTCAGAGCAAAGACATGGACACTTTTAGAAAGCCAATTCTCCTGGGGCCTCAGGGAAGATAAAAGTGTCTTCTACAGGTTCAACAGTAAGGGAAACTACTAACTGGAAAGTAGTTCTGTTTTCTGACAGGGCACTTAAACGTTGCCTGGGTCTTACTAGGAATTTCAAAATTGAGGGGCTTAATAATTAAACAGCCTTTTCCACATGATTACCACATTGGATACAGAGCTGTGATTGAGTTAGTGCTTGATGACACTACAATTTCATGTGGGCCCCATTTTAGGTTGATTACTCGCATTGCTTAATTATAAGGTACATCACTGCTTGAACTGATTTATTGTTTTGCTTATTGCATCATGTGATTGCCTGATTCACAAAAGCAATTATGTGCAAATAAAATCATGACCAGAAGCTTGGAGAATTGAACTCCTGCAGAGAGCAGACTGTGTCTTCCCTTGTGGGTTTTCATGATTGTGGATTTTTTCACTTTACCCTTTTCATTTTTAAGCCTTGTGCTTCTTTGTAAGTGTGAAATTGCACGTTCATTATTTGCTCTGGATGGATTATGTGAGCTCATTTTTTATGGTACATAAAGCAGCATAGGTGAATAACATCCCTCAGCTGTCAGCTGTAATCAAACAGGACTGGCATTGCTGTCAGTTTGTCAGGAATGGGTGAAGGATGGCAACACTCCCAGACTGACACGTTACCAGCCCTCCTCAAAGGAGTTTACAGTGATATTTTCACCTGTACATTTCTGCAACCAGATAAGAACATAAGAAGACATAATGTATAAAAGAGGAATTACCATAAAAATTCCAGAGGGTTCTCTTGTCCCCTTTTGGGGGCTTTAAATGGAGGTTGGAGCATAGTTTGGAAAGAATTTGGCCCAAGAATACAGAAGATGGAATTGCAACTGAGGCCATCTGTGATGTAGCACAAGTGGGCTGTGGTGGACAGGCTTCTGTATTGTCACATCCCAGGTTAAATCCAATCTTAGGGTCAGATCCTGACCCTGACGGGGGAAGGAAGTAACAATAGGAGAATTAGAAAAAGAATTCCTGAATTCTTTGATATCACTGAAATGGAAATACATTACCTGCTGTTGTAAATCTCAGGAAACTTCCTGTCTCCCACATCCAGGTCTGCTTCATCTGACTTGCCAGAAGCATTTTAATTACATTCAAAACTGCAGCAGGCAGGGAGGAACAACACCAAAAGAAAAAGTATTATAGGATCATCACAGAATTATAGAATGGTTTGTGTTGGAGGGGACCCTAAAAAGCATTGTTTCAACCCTCCTGCCATGGGCAGGGACACCTTCTGCTACACCAGGTTGCTAAAAGCCACAACCAACCTGGTCCTGAGCCTCTCCAGGGATGGGGCATCCACAGCTTCTGTGGGCAACCTGTTTAGTGCCTCACCACCCTCACAGTAAAGAATTTCTTCCTAACCTCTAATCTAAAATTATTCTCCTTTAGCTTGAAGACATTACCTCTAGTCCTGTCACTTCCTGCCCTTGTCTCCCTTTCCTGTGCTCCCTGAAGCACCTGTATCTTCCATTCCGCCTCTCCATTCATGGAGGGATCCCTTCACATCCCAGTGATGCCAATAAGATTATGGCCCTGCAAGCAGGCACGCATCTCTAACTCCTCTTGTTCATTCCCTGTGTTCTGTGTGTTTGCACAAAGGCACTTAAATTTGGTCCCCAATGAACCCAACTTACTGGCTGGAGCGTCAGGAGTTTCTCTGTGGATTTTAAAGCCCTCTTCACCAGCCTGGCAAGCCTATGGCCTGAGATGCTCTTGATGGACCCCATCAGCCCCGAGTAGACCCCATTTCTCAAAACAAGAAATAATGTCAGCAGAGAAGGGAATAGAGAATCAAACAATGCTTACTAGAAGCAGAGCCTTGTTTAATGAATCCTTTAAATCTGCCATCCATCCAAAAAGTGGTGGGTGTCCTGTTGTCAGGGTGGATTATTTCTGGCAGAGGCACAACTCTGAATGTTGGTCAGATAAAGCTATCTACTAGTTGGTTGACCAGCTAGACTCTTAGTCCTTACTCTGTGGTGAGAGCACGCCGGTCATCCATAGCAGTTTGTGACACAGGTAGTCCCTGTCGAAGGTAGACCTTGCTGCAAGGCACACATTAAAGCTTATGCAGAAAGCTGCCAAAATTTTCAGTTACAGTGAATAAAGGAACATGTGTTGAGGGTGATGTCCAAGGGAAGGAGGCCTGTTCATACTTAAGAAATCTATCTTCTTGGATTCTGGGTAACTAGTATGAATCCAGACTGCCGTTACTGTTGTACTGGTTTTGGGTGCGATGAAGTTAATTTTCCTTCTACCAGTTAGTATGGTGCTGTGTTTTGGATTTGTGACCAAAGTGTTGGAAACATAGTGGTGCTTTAGTTATTTCTGAGCAATTCTTGCACAGGGTCAGAACTTCCCTTTTTTTCACACTACACCACAGCAAGCAGGGTGGGAGAGCACAAGAAGTTGAGGTGACACAGCCAGGATAGTGGGCCCCAGCTGACCAAAGGAATATTCCATGCACCGTGCTGAGCAATAAAAACTTGGGAAAGGAGGAGGAAGGTGGGGATGTCCAGAGTTATAGTGTTGGTCTTTTGAACAACTGTTACACGTAATGGACGGAGAACATCCCTGATCTCATGGGGAAGACTGAACACCTGCTGGCCTTTGAAAAGCAGTGAAAGGATTCCTTGTTTTGCTTTACTTGGTAGCACAACTTTTGTTTTATCTATTAAAGTGTCTGTCTCAACACCAAAACTTTCACATGTTTACCCTTTTGACACCCTTTCGCATTCCACTTAGTGGAGAGTGAGTGAGTGAGTATTTGGCTGTGTTGGACAGAGGCTAACCCACTACAGCTGGTCATGCAACTGTGGATAAGTTGTCTAACCCTGATGTTGTAAGGTCTGTGACCAACACTCTGCTTTTACCACGCACAGGGGCATTGGTATAGGTTATGTATCTCCTGCATGCATGAAGATAGTCTCGTGCTGGAAGTTCACTGCAGTTGCAGGGCCAGTTCCTCTCCACAGCTGCAAAATAATGTGCTGCTCCACACATTCCCCTTGTCTGTCTTCTCTGTTTCCTTAGGAAACTTTTTTGTGTAGCCAAAGGAAAGCCCTTATGTGCCATGTGACCCAAGGTCACACATCTCCTGACAGAGTTGATCAAGAGAATCTTGGGATCTTCTGCCCTGAACTAAGAGCTGCAGTCACAAGAGAATATTCCTGTTCTAGCACTCTTGCTGAGTTGAGCTCCATTCACTTCTGAGACTTTCAGTGCTGATGAGAATAAGCAATGGCAGCATGAAGTTTGCTCCTATGCCTTGTTATAAAAACTGCCAGTTTGCCACTTAGAGGAGCTGGTGTTGCTCATACAGGGCCTGCACAAGCCCCACTTGTGACAGTAGCCATAGAAGTCAAGGTGCCTCTGAACAGCCACACAACCATTTGGAGTTCAGTCACTCCTCCCAGATCTTGTTTCATCTTTAAACTGCTGAGGATTCACTTAGCCCATGAGCCTCAGTCAGTATGAGTCTCAGGAAGACATCTGAAGATACCTAAAGTGAAGCAGTTTCACAGCCACCGGGACAACTGAGCTATTCTAAACCAGACATTCCCATCCTTTAGCCCACCTGCCTAGGACTTTGCTGAGCTACAGAGATAAACATACATTCAGGCTGATGACATTTTCTAGGCACAGAATTCTCAGGGATGTCACTAAACTTTGCTGTCTCCTCTTTCCTGCTGAATCCTGGTGCTCAAGACACTGGACTGGTTTTGCAGAGGTGCTCAAGCGAGTCCTGTTTAATGATCACACTGAAAACTCTTTCTCCCCATGCACCAGGATCACACAGATCTGCTCCTGCACCTAACCTTCAGGTCAAGCATTGCCAGTTACTTTGACACAAGAGCAGAGTAACCAGAAACAATGGCTCATTCCAGAACTTTTCTGGTAGCCCCTCCTAAAGAGAGGCTTTTCAAGGGCTTGTATTGAGATGAAATTACTGAAAAGTTTTTTGGGAGGAAAGAAATGGTTATGTCAAAATATTTTTTTCTTTCACAAAGGCTCTCTTCACACCAAAACAGGACTCAGAAAACTGGGAAGTGAGATGTTTCTGGACACTTCCACTCTTAACTTGGCAGGGGGAAGCTTGATACACTTGTTTGATTCACCTGGGCTGAAGAGAAATTAGACTATATGCTTACAGAATGTTTCTGACAGGCAAAAACTTGTAATAGAAGAGGTGAAATTCCCTTTGTTTCTAACCCTTTCAAAACTTAAACTGATTCCATTTCAATTGCCCTTTCTTCCAACACTGTTTCCTTTGCATAGATCCCACTCCCATTCATTCCCTTCTGACAAAATGCTTGAAGTGGGTAGACTACTAAGATTACACACTTTGCATCAAGGACTGTGCAAGGAAAGTGATATTTTCTTCCATCTGAATGCAGATAAAAAAATCAAACATCATCATACAGCTGTCTAGATGGGTCAGCTAAGACCATGTCAAGGAAAGAACATGCTGGTTCAGTTCTTCTGTTTGGTTGGTTTGGGGTTTTTTGAGTTTTGGTTTTAGTCTTGATTGTTTGTTTGTTAGTTGGTTGATTTGGCTTGGTTTGGTTTGGCAAGTTTTTTTATTTTGGGCGGTGGCATTTGTTTGTTTGTTTTTTGTTTGTTTGTCTGGAGGATAGGCAAAACGAAAGGCCAATTCCTGCTTATTTTTTAATACTACACTTTTAACAAACTTCTGTATGAGTTATTCCCCTGGAAAGTTTTAGTAAACAAATAGCTAGACATAAAAAGGATTTTTTATATTTAAAATATCACCTCTTACAAAACAAGCAAAAAATTCCTGGGAATTTTTCCTGTCTTAAAAAGCTTGACAATCTAAAAAGAACCATTTATTATAAAAATGAAGCCAGTAGAGAATAAATATATGAAGTTTTGATCACTACCAAATTACTCAGGGTTTTATAAAGCTGACCTCTCACCTCAATTTTAGTTTCTCAAGTCTATATTAAAGCAAGGTTTTGGTAGCTGTGAACTTAAAGATAATTAAAATTAAATTACTTGCAGAAGTGAAGACATCTGGCTTTGCCATACAAAACGACAAGCAAATTTTTTAGCACAGTTGAAAATACTTGTCCCATGACTCACCTCCAATTACTTTACAAACTTTTTACCTTTCCCTTTTTTTTTTTCCTCCTAGTAGTTAACACTGTGCTCTGTAGGTTTATCTCAATAAACTTTCTTGGAATCATTCCCATGACATTCAACTAAATACTCTGAGGTTATGCAGAAGGAGAATCCCTGCTTCTTTGGGGTATCTGGTCAAAGGAGCTATAAATAAGAACATACAGAGACAGAAACCAGACTGACAAGTTACAAGGGAGGTCCCTATAAAAACCTGGTCAGCCACACCAGCTGCTGAGCTATCAAGAGCCTGTAGAAAACTTGGAAATTTGCAAAGGATAAGGATGTAAAGTCGAAGATCTGGGTTGTTGGAGTGGGTCAGTGGGACTCTGCCAGCTAAGGAGGAGATGTGCAGAGAAGGGGGAGCAGGGAGGGACAAAGAGGTGGGGTGGGCAGGCAAGGGTACAGAGGGGCCTGTTGCCCGTGAGCTGTGGCTGCTCAGTGGCTTGTCTGGCAGAGCCCTGCTCCTGATCACCACAGAGTGTCCTGTCTGTTCTCAGCCACCTCTCTGCAGGACCTCACTCCCTGTCCCGGGCCCATGAGAGCTGCAAGGACTCGGTGCCAGCTGCTGGGGAGCAGCCTGTGAGCAGAGGGGAGCAGCTGCTGGAGTCAGACCGGGGCTGTGGGTGCCTCTGGCCGGGGTGGGTGCCTCAGCCCTTGTGCCTGGTGCCAGCTGCTGGAAGGGGTGAGTGTTTGTGTGTGTTTTGTGTGTCCCAAAACCTGCTGTGCATGGAGAGTGTGAGTGTGAGTGTGTGTGTGTGTGTTCACTGGCAATCTCCAAGCTGATACCAGCTGATGAGCAGGGGAGACT
>WEKY01010860.1:29538-42268 GCA_013390045.1 Picathartes gymnocephalus
ACCACTGGACCTTCAGAGGAAAACTACACCCTTCTACAGGATCCCTGCTTCAACAAAACCACATCTGTCGCTCCAGGAGGGCTGCAGCCACCATCTAATGGGACTGCTACCAACTGCCTGACTGACAGGGTGCCAGGTTGTATTCTGACTCTGTCAGTGTTTTGTACTACTGCATTTTATTTTAATTTTCCTATTAAAAGGACTGTTATTCCTATTCTCATATCTTTGCCTGAGAGCCCCTTATTTTCAAATTTACAATAATTCGGAGGGAGAGGGTTTACATTTTCCACTTCAAGGGAGGCTCCTGCCTTCCTTAGCAGACACCTGTCTTTTCAAACCAAGACAGAGACTCAGTTCTGAGCTGGGGTATAGGGTGAATGGACAGCCCATGCTGGGCTGCTGTGTACTCAGCAAGGTGACACTTAACATCCCTTAATGCACAGTAGAAAAGAAAACCTATGATCTATTTTATCCTTATACTCAGTATTAATTGGCAACTTTGTGTTAGAAAGCAACAAAAAGGCTGCTCTTCCAAGGAAAAGTAAGCTGAGACTAGAGCACAATAGCAAGGCAGACATGAGCAGAGACCTCACCTACAGGGAGCCAGGATGCTGAGCAGCAGGTGCAGGTCAGGATCAGGGCCAGAGACACTGCTGAAGATCAGATACAGTCCACTGATCAACCAGCACCTCTGTAATGATGAGACAAGCCTGAGCCCGAACCAGGAAGCCAAGTTGTAGGATCTGTGTCAGGATCAGGACAGACAAAGTATAAGATCTGGCACAGAGGTAGCTGCTGCACAGTTGTGGTGTGGGTGGCAGGCAGGGCACTGCAGTAAAGCTTCAGGTAAAAGAGGGGCATGCTCTTGTTTCTACCTTTCCTCAACAGAGCTCTTAACAGTGAAGGAGCTGATCCTGGTCTCAGACCTTTTTAACTAACCCAGATAAACTAGAAGGGGGATGTGCTCACATCATGTTGGGCCACTCAGCCAGATTTCCCAGGCTTAAATGTGCTGATGTACTGACAGACAAAGCTTGGTATCACATGGAGAGGACACTTTGCACCTTGGAGACAAAGCTGGCAAAGGCTCTGAATACTTCTTTCATTGCATTTTCAAAGCTGTCTCCATCACAATCATTTGGGAACTGAAATATTAGACATGCTTTTGGTCTTTTGATGCAAAACCAGCATGAACAGTTGGGTGCAATGTACATTAAAACAGGGGATTGTGGCACACTTGCCTTTGCCTTTACCTGTTGGTCAGAATGCTCGTTTCCAAGAGCAGTTTTCTGACCCACAAGCATGCTGTTAACCTACCTTCTTCCAGCAGCACTTTCAGGAGGTAGGAAGGATTCAGTAAGTGCTTGAGGATGATAATATTCAACAGCTCCATTGCAGAAGTTGTCTCTTATCCCTGTACCAAAAGCATAAATGTGGTTTTTTTCCTAAGCATGGTATAAAGACAGTATAGCAGGGCAAGGATTGGTACAGGCTTCTTGGGCACAACAGTTTAAGGAGGCAAAAAACCACAGAAGGAGCTTTTCAAGGTCACTCATAGTGACAGAACCAGGAGTTGACAGAAACAGGAGTTAATCTACTTGTTTTATGAGTTGACCACGTGCACTACCTGGTTTTTCAAACATTTATGGGTCTCACTTCATCTATAGAACTTATAATTCACGACATATACTCTTATGCTTACATTTCTATTTATATATTTTCCACAGATACTTCCTACTTCCTGGAAAAGAAATTACAAAACCAGAAATCATCTTCAAAGGAGACCAAATCTATCAACCAACCTTTGGGTGAACTCAGATGAAAAAAGAGAATTAATTAATATAATTTGACCCTGGCAACAAATGTATTTTTAACTCAAAGTAGTTGAAATGCCTTTTGCTGTACTAACTGCTGTGAGTACTGCAGTAGCATAAATGACGTGTTTTACCCACGCAGAATCCCCTCTTTTCAGGGTGTTCAATGTAAACCTGATCATGAACACGCTTTTAACTTGTGAGTTTTACATTCCTCTTCGCTATGTCAGGAGTCCCTCTTCACTTACATTTTTATCTGAGATTCACAGAAATGCAAAGGACTTTTATACTGTATCTATGATCTAGCTATCTATAATCACTATGATTATTTGTTTAAATGTGATTTCTGGCCCCAAGACTGAGATTCGCAAGCAGAAGGATGAAAGTTTTCAGTTACCCTTGAGCAGTCAGGGAAATCCCATCTCAGACACCTTTTCTGTACAAGAGAGGATGAGAAACCAAAACTTGTAGGTTAGAATCCTCTGCCAACAAGAGGACTCATTCGTACTGAAAGCTTTTCCATTGCTTCCACTGGATGTCAGAGCAAAACATTTAATTACTATTCGATTCAGTATGTTGTTAGTGTCAATAAGAACCTGTCCCCTTTACACTATAAAGAAAATTCACTCATGGATTTTAAGAAAGCAAAATGTCAGCCTATCCACTCTGTCTTTTTCCTACTTCATGTTCTACTTTCCTAAATATGGTTGTTTCACCAAGGTGGGTGGAAAAAATCCTCTGAGGATACTATATCTTCTTCATATGTCTGCAAACGTGGGCTCCATGCCCTGCTTTGCCACAATTTGTGTGAGCTTGGGAAAAACACTTTGCTTATTCACTAACAAGATAATAGCATGAAAGAATATTTCCAGCTGTATCAGGAGAATAAATAGGAAGCAATGCAGAAAAGATTCACCTGTGGAGGTAGCAGGAGTCATTTGGAAGAGAAGACATACGGTAAGTTCTACAGAAAAGATTTTTTTTCTTGGTTCCCCTTTGTTTAACTCTGGCACTAATTCCAGCTGTACAGAAAATTATTTTCCTCCCTAAACCTTGTTAAATCTCTTGTTGCCCGTGAATAGTGAGATATCAGTTCATTTACTAGTGAAAACAGGTCTGAATCTGCTTAAGCTACACACATTTTCATTTGACTGGTGCACATCAGAAATGCACTTACATTTTCATGATAGTCTCAATTCACTGCTGCATGGGGAGTGTGAGGTAGTTAACACAGGTCTGTGGGTTCAATGAAGACCCAGGGAAGTAATGATGATAATACACCAAGGAAAAGTACCAGCATAAAAACTGTGTTTTCTTGCAAGAGATTTACAGCACAAAAGCAAGCACTTAGTTGAAGGACATAGCTGGTTCTAGCAAGAAATCCCTTGTTTAAATACCATGGTCTCATTTCCAATCTAAATTACCAGACAAACCCAAACCCTAAATAGAGATTACAGATATTTCAAAATGCTTAGAGAAATTAGGCAAGTTTCTCTGCTTAGGACATCATGGTCTCAATATTCACCTTAAATGAATCCCATCATGATTTGAGAACAGTACAACAGAGCCCTCACTGGACAATTCCCACATCCTTGATGTCATTCATGGTAGACGTCCACCTGAATAGCTCCCACATATTCTGCAGTCTTTCCTTGGATTGACTTCTTGTATGTTTTTAGGTGAGAAGGTACTGCCTCCAGTAATTTTGACCTTGCTCCAGGGCTCCATCTGGCCCTTTCTGGATCAATCCAGACAGGTAAAGCACAGGTGTGTTTTGCAATATTTTTTATTGAAGAAGTGCCTAACTAAGCCCTTTGTCATATCTCTGTCATATAGCACTAACAGCCAAACAAGGAGATTAACTTATGTTTACCAGAAAATACATCAATAGCTTTGAAAAATCCAAGAGCCTGGAGGACATAAACCTAGTAACAGCTACAAGAGAAGAAATCATTTCTGTGTGTATAAGAACAGTTCCAACTGCAGCTCAGCACTTTGGTTAACCAGCATTCCAAATGTCACCATGAAGAAGATAACTTCTACATTTTATCAATAGAAAACAAACACTTCCCACCAGTCTGGGATCTGACATATGCAGTGGTTTTTTGCAACAACAGTGCTTCATTCAGCTACAGAAGAGCATCTGAGCACTCAACTCTAGCTCCATGAAAGCACTGTCAGAAAAGGCCAGCATATCTTACACCAGAAAGGACAAGAAAGACATGAGCCACATCATGTCTAAGACACTGCAGTTTCAAGGGTCTCAACCTTCAGCTGCAGCAGGAAGAGACTGTGCCTGTGAAGTACAACTGAAAACTTTGATCATGATGACGGCTGGAAGCTGATGAGGACTCATTCTAAGAGGAAGGTGCTGCTCCACTTGAAGACTTGCAGCTAGAGAATACATTCACTGTCCTCACTGCTGATGAGGAAAGGATGCCAAATGACCTTTTCTGGCAGACAAGTCTGAGCCTCTTGGGACCTGTAGAAGGAAGTAGTGAGTGGTAGGTGACTCTACTGCAGGTGATGTAGGCCCCCAAGCTGACTTTCTATCGAGGAAGGCTTGCTGCTTGTTGGAGGCTCAAATTCAGGATACCTAGGAGAAAACTAGAGCACACTGATTGTCACTTCTTGATACAAGTATTTGAGGAACCAGTAAAGAAAGCTGTTCTGCTGAACCTTATTCTTATAAACAAGGAAGAATTGGTTGTGAATTTGTGAAAGGTGGGGGAAATCCTGGATAGAGAGACAATGAGGTCATGGATTTCAGGATTCTAAGAGGAGGGAGCAAAGTAAAAAGTAGGGCCAGCAACATGAACTTCCGAAGGGCAAACTTTAATCACTTCAGGTATCTGTTTGGAAAAATCGCTAAAGATACAATTCTGGTGAGAAGAGGTATCCATAATAGCTGGTGTATATTCAAGGATCCACCCTAAAATTTTATAATGAGCCATTCTGTAAAGTAGGAAATCAAGGCAAGGCTGCAGGAAGCCTGCGTGGATAAGTAAGGAGTCCATGACTGAACTCAAACATAAAAAGGAGATATACAGGACGTGAAAGGGAGTGCAGGTGATGAGGGGCACAGAGACACTCTCAGGTTGTGTAGGGGTGGGGTTAGGAAAATTAAAACAACCAGAGTTGAATCTAGTGAGATACAACATGAAGCCCTTCTACAAGGATACCAACATAAAAAAGTAAGAGTAGGGAAAATATGTCTCCTCCACTACCTGGAGAGGGACCATGATGACCAAGTTCATAGAAAAAGCTGAGGTATCCACTGCCTTCCTTGCCTCAATTGTTAAGGCCAACATTCAGGAGCTTCAGGCCCTTGAGAACAAAAATCTTCAGCAAGGAAGACTCACACTCAGCAGAGGAGAAGCAGGTTAGGGAGAAGACAAACTGGATCTGCAAGCCCATGAGGCCTGACAGGATGCGCACACAAGTGCTGAGGAGCTGAACTGGAGCCGCTGCAAGGCCACTCGACTATCTCAGAAAGGTCACAGAATATGAGGGAAGGCCCTGAAGGCTGGAAGAAAGCAAATGCTACTCCCATTTCAAGAAGGGAAAGAAGGAGGAACCAGGTGATCTCAAGAGGCTCCTTCCAACCTAAATGCTTCATGATTGTCTAATGAGAGATGACTGGAAGCAGAGAACATACATGTACTAGAAGGACTCAATACTTTCTGTGGACTTCCAGGTGCAATTGCTCAGAAATCCTCCTTCACCACCTTTCAGATTTATTGTTTTCTTTTTCCATTTTCTCCCTATGCTAGTATTGTATAACAGAAACCTGATGAGAATAATCTCCATAATTTAGTTCTCAAAAGTTCTTATAGAGTGCTTGATGAAAATAAATATTTTCATGAGATAAAATATTTTAAAATATACATTTGCATTTGAGAAACATCACTTGAAACAACATCCTATAAGGAATAAATTAGTGCTGCACCTCTTATACGTGTACATGCTAACTACACATTCCATGCTTGAGCAAGACTTGCTCAGCACAACCAGGTCACTCTAAAGACTTTTATGATCTGTTTGTATTTAAACTTTCCATTTTCACATATAAACTAGCGGATAGTTTTCTGTGAAAAAAAAAAATTGATATGCATATACTTGCCCAACTAATAAGGACATAAATAAATGAAAATGCTTAAAATATTTAGATGAAAAATGTACCATCTATTGTCTTTAAATCGGTAGTGGTGTCAGCCTAAACTAATTTAAATTGAACAAGGAAGAAAAGGACAATTTTAAATATTGAATATAATAAAGTCGAGCCCAAGAAGTTTTGAATTCTAGCCACAGCCAGCAATAATATTTCTTTCCTCCATCATGCATGAACACAAACAGAAATGAGAAACAACACACAGAAATAATGTTATCTCTCCAAAGACATCTGTATGCCATAGAATATTAAACAGCCTAAAACTTAAGAAATCCTAATGAAGTATAACTTTAGCTGTTTCAAAGACAGCTGGTTTCCACGCAAGAGATTTTTCCAACACAAATCAGGGTCAAATAAAATGTCCAGATATTAACGAGAAACAAAATCCTAACCTATCTTTCTCTTTAAAAATCCAGTCAAGATGTTTTGACTGATTTTATGACAAATTCTACACCAGGACATCAGCTGCCTTGTAATTAGGCATTGAAGTGAGCCAGAAGTGTTATCTGTGGCAAATCAAGCTTGGTTAAAAATGAGGTATTTGTTACACCATACCTAAATGTCCACAGTGGTTGACTATGTTAAAATATTAACTATTGTACTTTCAAAGCAGTAGGAAGATCATAAAATTTTTGTCCCTTTTTTGAAAGATCTATTGACAAAGCTGTCTACTAAATGGGTGTAAATGTGGAGATTCTAAGCAACCAAATCCCCTTCTTTTTTTTTTTTAATCTTAAATAAACAGGTTTTAATTCCTATGAATAGAATGTATTTGAAGGAGAAATAGAGAGAAAGCAAACTTCTCAGCAAATGCATAAAAGCTTGCCAGTTTAGCTTGATGCAGGAATGAACATCTAAGCCAGCCTTGTCTCCATACTTTTGTCTTGTGACTCAAAGGTCTCTCCAGTTAAATGGTGAATACACACACTCTCATGTGAATTCAGTGTCTCCAGCTGCAGCTGAGGGGATCAGTTTGAGCTTGGAAAGTATTAGTAGAGGAAGTTAGGGACCAAGCAGGGATCTGAGGATTACAGATATGCAGATGTGCAGGCATCATAAAACCTCTGGCAGGGCTGTTAACTGGTCATGAACATGCATGCACTAAAGAAAGCTCTTTGTGGCTGGGATGTACAACCTGAGATTTGACACAGAAGCCACATGTGATGGATCAAGTATTTACTGGGCTCATTCATTCAGTCGTGGCTAAATTTTTTTTTTTATATTTGGCTTTATAATAGGAAGGCTGACAAGTTCTTAATTTGAACAACAGGTATAGGTACTGCAGCAATAAATTACATCCACCCTCCATTACAAAGACAGGAGGAGATTCAGCTTTACCTACATTTTCTCTTAGTGCCTGAGTGTTTCTTGACAAAAACAATGACAAAACAGCATTCACATCACCTGTAATAGTAACCACTGACTGTCTCTGCATTAGCTGGGGTCCTGCAAAAGCCCTAGTTTATTGCATTTATATTCCAAAAATGTAGGCTGTATTCTCTGTGACCTTTATGGGCTCATTTTCCTTTTTTGTCTCTAAAAGCAGAGAGACACCATTGTTCCTCTGCTATGGAAGGGAATTGAAATGAAAAAAATAATTTAATATGGGCCATTTCTGGGATCTGGGGGCTAAGGGCTGTGCATTGTGTCACAGGGCACTAGACCTCATGCTAAATCTTTCTATCTAAATGGGATAGAGCTGGCAGCCAGAGCTGAAGTCCAGGCTACAAAAAGGTTGCTCACAAGAGTTCCCTAAAATAGCTTCCTCTACTTGATTCCTCTTTCAAGAAGGCTTCTTTGCATTGCTCTGATGGCATTACTAATTTTACACAGAGATGTTTTTTCATCCCAGGCATGTATCACAGCCATGTGAAGAGATTCCTTAAACTAAGCTGAATACTTGGCTTGGAGAAAAAAAACAGAAGAAAGATGTTATCATCACACCATACAGACCAATCAACACCAGGACAAGGTCTACAGAGCACAAAAATCCACACATGGGTTTGACGAAAAGGAGTCAGCACTGTCTCCAAGGAGAAAGGGAAGGCTTTCCTCTGAAAATCAGACCCATATGCCCACACTTTTAATTTTATGACTATTCAACTTCCAAAATTCTTCCACAAGGAAAAGAGAGGTGAAAGGTCGACACAAAATTGGGATCCCAGATAGCACTTCTGAGCTGCTGTTGTTCTTTCTCAGAAACAGCTCACAGCTTCGATATGTCTAAAATCTGACATGAATTCAAATTCACAAATCATATGAGTTGAAACACTAATGATAAGTTGTTTGTAGAGTTTCTTTCCTGAGACTGGTAACCCTCTTATAATACTGGAGTTTATTTTATCCAGACATGTTGTCCTAGGGTGACTTTATGATGCTTGTATCCCCAGCTGTCTGTTCTGCTTATGTTGGATGTTGAGTTCTCTGCTTGTGGGGCTGGACGGGGAGAGCAAGCGGGGAAGAAGTGGCGCTCAGCTCATCTGCAAAAACTGCACCCCACTCCCCCGGAATTCCTTTTCTCACCGATGGTGTGCAGTACAGACAGCGAGAGAGAGAGAGAGAGAGATAAGGCTCTCAGTGCTCTCTTGGCTTTGGCAGAGGGAGAGAGACAGGGAGTTTTTCTTTGGTTTTTTTTTTCACTGATTTTCCTCGTTGGCTGAAGGAAGAAGAGTTTTACCGGAACTGTGGTTTTTTCCTTCTGGGACTCTTCAGCCTCTGTCCGGTCCAGGACATGAGGACAATTGCCTGTGGTCCCCCCAAGCTGCACAGCGGGCCTGGGCACCTGGCCCGAGCTCTGGAGAGACTGAAACTGACTGAGCCACAGCCACAAAAGGACTTTCTGACTTTCCCGGCTCCTCAGAGCAACGAGACGTTCTATTGTTTAATGTTATTCACTTTTCTATGCTTATTAATACTTCTCTGGCTAAATAAAGTTTTTTCCACTTTTCTCTGAGGAGATTTTCCTCCTGAACCGTTTGGCGGGAGGGGCTGCTGAATCTGGCTGGTTAGAGGAAACCCCTTCTAGGGCTTCCTCCCAAATTTGCCCTAAACCAGGACAAATACTTATTTATTAAAGTTTAGGTGGTGATTTTGTTCCAAGTGAAATATGGAAACAGATGAGAGCTTTCCTGCATCTTGACTTTCATTTAAAACACTGACCAAGGCATATGGTATTGAGTCATTTTAACACATTAATAGTGTCTCTTCTTACTTAAAATTGGAGACTATTTTGCCTACAGCTAGAAAAGTGAAAATTAACAACAATCTATCTGTATTCTGTAAATGATGGAAAGCCCATCATTTCCTAGGCACCAAACAAGTGTTTCCCAAGCCTCCTCCTAGGCCAAGATTACTATCTCATGTACAGTATGGAGGTCTCATCTCAGAGAGACGAAGTTTGAAACAGAGGTATTTCTGTGTGAGAAAAATCCCTCCTGCCCCGTCCCTTGCTCAGTTGTCTACTCACCCTTCCTTTTGTGGCAGATCACAATAGTCAGCTGTGACTCTGTGCAGATCACATCCTCAGCTGCATGCTGCCACTGTACAACCCTCTGTTTTGGAGTTTCTTTGAGCTGCTTACACTCACAGACCTTCTCCTTAGCCAGTTTCTCCACAATTCTCTCTACCTTCCTGTTGTTCCTGTTGAAGGGGTCATCAGGAAGACCAAACTCATGTCGTTATGCTCTCTTCTTCTACCATGAGGCACAGAACAGCAGAACAAATTGGGAAGTCGAGGCTGGCTGAAAGTTAATGTCTAGAAGGCTGACAGTGACATGCATCAGAATGATAGAGATACCTCATTGTACCCAGCTAAGAACTGTGGTTCTTTGGAAAATCACACTATCTCCTCTGCTTTCCATCTGGAACCTTCAGACTTTTCTAAATAAGACTCGAAGCACCAATAGAGAATTTTATGAACATGTGCTCATAATAATTAGGAAGTACTGGCACTCTGAAAATCTTTGGAAGAGGATTTTAGCAAGCAGATAAAATCCAGATCAATGTTGGAAATCTTCTAACCAAGTATTTGTATTTCTTTTTTCGGCACATTAGCCTTGGTTGATTGCCAGACTCCCATTCAGCCAGTCTCTCATACTGCCTCTGCAACGGGACAGGGGGAGGAGATTAGATTAAAAGCTCCTGAGTGAAACTAAAGACAGGGAGATCACTTACCAATTACTACCATGGGCAAAACAGACTCAACTTGGAGAAAACAATAAAACATATTGCTGACTAAAAATAGAGCATGATGGTGAGAAACAAAGACAAAACTAAAACACCTTCCCCAATCCTACCTCTTCTTCTCATGATCAAGTTCTTTCCCTCACTCTCAATTGCCCACCTTGAAAATGGCACAGAGGGGAGTTACAATTAGTCTATGATGGATCCTCTCTTCTCCTTTCTCCTACTCACTCTTTTCCCCTGCTTCAGTATGGAGTCCCTCCCCATGCAATGCAGTCCTTCGTGAACTGCTCCTGTGTGGGTTCCCCACAGGCTCCAGAAACCTCTTCCTGACAGAAAACCTGTTCCTGCGTGGGCTCCTCCCCATGGGCTGCAGCTCCTGCCAAGAGTCTGCTGTGACATGAGCTCTTCGCAGCTGAAGGTTCCCTCAGGATATCTCCACCTGCCACGGTGTGGGGTTCTCAGTGGTCTGCACTGTGGATACCTGATCCACTGTGGTCCTCCACAGCTACTCCTCTCTGACATAGTGCCCTTCCCCCTTCTCTCCCTTTGCTGTTTACAGGGCTGTTTCTCACATACTTTTCCAACTCTTCACTCTTAAATCTGCTGTGCAGCATTTTCTGCCCTTTCCTAACTGCCTTCCCAAAGATATCATTGTTCAGCCGTGGGGCTCAGCTGTGGGACTCTGCTCTGCTCTGCATTGAGTCCGGCACACAGCAGCCCCAAGCCTCCTCACAGATGCCACCCCTGCAGCCTCTCCCACCCACTCACTACCAAAATGTGGACATGTGAACCCAGCACACATTTCTAACGCTTTCTTCCTGTCACACCAAGCTGGCACAGGAGGAGTGAGAACTCTTCTTTCTCTTTTCCCTTGCCATAAATTCATTGTGGAAAATGAGTTAACAGAATAAACCAGGACAATATCCATTCATAACCACATGTATTTCATTTTTAAAAATGCAAACAACTATAATGATAACTTTTCTAGATAACCCTATTTCTAGAAAGAAAAATCCTGTGTGATTTTTTTCTCTGCTATATTTCAAAGTTAGCAGCAAACTCAGGATTTCTTTACTTCTTGGATCTGGGAAGTTAGGACTAGGACTTTATACAGCTGACGGCATGTTCAAGGATACTGACATCACCCTGTACAATTTCTGTTTCAACCAAATGGCAAAGTGGGTAGAGCAACTTTTGAGGCTTTGGAAATATGGCTCAGATAAAGCAGGTGATACTCCATGAATGGTTTTTGTCAGTCAGTATGGAACATTTTAATATGTGTTCACGTAAATTCTAGTGGGAGAAATTTGCTCCTTTGGATTGATAAGACTGAGTTCCGCCCTTCATTTTCAGTCAGGGAGTTTGCTTTCTCTTTTCAAGGTTGCAATATATAAACAGCTTGCTGCTAGGAAACGGTTCCTTATTGAGAAGCTAGGGAGCCATGTTCCCCAGGAGAGTGTTCAGAGTTCAAGGAGCATCTGGACAATCCTCTTAGTCATGACATGGCTTAGTTTTCGGACTTGTGAGGAGGAGGAGGTTGGGCTCAATGTTTCTTATGGTTCTCTTCCAAATTGAGATAATCTGTGACTCTGTAAGTAAGGCCACAAGTTCCACCTTTGTTGTTTCTTGTATTTGTAAAAACCACAGCTATTCATTAAGAGAAAATCTCTCTACATAAGCATGTAATTTGTCTGAGTTTGTCTACAGCTTCATCTCTGCACAGGCAGGGAATTGCTGTCCTCTAATTTTAGTGTTGGAGATAGGTGGCATCTGCATGGGTGGATCTACCAGTGTTTTCAGAGGCTGCACTGCAAAGTGCTGGAAGAGATAAGTATATGTGTAGATGCTTCATACCAGTTGGGAATCAATTAGGTACCCTGCAAGAGAATCAGAAAATGTGAGTTGGAGAATTACACCAGGGAGGTGTTATGTCCAGACAGGGCTGACAAGACAAAGAAATTCAGCAGTTTGCAGATATCACTGAGGCCCAAGGAAGTGATCTTATGCACAGAGATGTACAAACACTAACTCACAAATACAACTGGTTTTCAAGTTAAATTTAATTATTTTTAATGCCTAACATCATAGATAGCAGAATAAAAAGTTCAACAAGCCCCTGTACAAGAAAGAAGGCAGAATATAGTTTTACACCCCTGCCTGAGAGCACAAAAGCCAACTTAAAGTTAGCACAGGAAAAGGAAGTATTATAGAGGGTGCTTTCCAGCTGAAACCAGGCCATGAAACTCTCTTAGAATTACCACTGGTGCTGATTAGGAAAACACAAAAGAGTCAAACTCCTTTGCAAGCAACCCAGACAATAGACCCCTTCATTTGTAAAAAAAAATCTCACTATGGTGAGTTGTGGTGCTACCCATCTGTAGACTCAGAACAGATGGACAAGAAAGCAAGTAGAGAGTACTGCTTTTGGCTGTGATGGAGTTAATTTTCCTTATAGGAAATTTGTGGTGCTATGTTTTAGATTTGTGATCAAAAGAGTGTTGCTAGGATAGGAGTGTTTTAGTTATTGCTGAGCAGTTCTTGCAAAGTGTTGTGATCATCT
>WEKY01010860.1:42287-61636 GCA_013390045.1 Picathartes gymnocephalus
ATCTCAGGAATTCTTGTTGAGCCTTGGTCCTAATTAATGGCTGTGGATAGTTAAGCTCCCCTTGAGCATATCAATAACATTGCCTGTTCCCCTAACAAACTGCCTGTTGCCTAACAAACTTCTGTTGTCTAAAGAACAGCCCTGGAAACTTCTTTTTGTCTGAATCACAGCTGGAGTTTTATTGTTACTGGAGTTTTGAAGAAAATTACTGACTTTTCAGGACGGAAATTGATAGAAGACTAAAGCCAAGCATCTCATAGCTCTATGAATGGAGGGTCCCACCAGTGGCCGTCTGGGGTCCCCTGGCCCCAGTGGCTGTACCAGCACCTCCCCTGGAGCAGGGTGTGCCTCTTGGTGCCCGTCAACCCACAGCTTTGAGAACTCCAAGCAGCTTTGTCAAAAACTGGCTGTGGGGCCTGGGCTGGTACCCCCTCCTCGAGCATGAAGCCTTTGCCCACTGAGAGGTGCACAGGAATCCAATGTGTGTATTTCACTGAACTCAAGGGAACTTCTTTGAACAGGTCCTTCATACATATGCGTGCACACACACAGCCCCCAATATTTGAATACATACATGTCTGTGTCTGTGTGCATGTGTGAAAACTGACTTCAATACTTTATAGCAAGTGTAGCATCATGTTGCCACCTTAGATTCAAAATTAAGTTACTGTTGTGGTAATGGTAAATCTTAAGGAATCATTCTGCAAGAATGTTAGATCCTGTAAGAATTCTGGAAGAATTAAGTCACTCAATGATTAAGTGCTACCAAATCCTTTAGACATAAAGCACTGAGCAATTCCAAGGGTGAGTTTGGCAAGGGGTCCATTGTGAGCCTTGTGACTCAGTGGGAGGGGTCTCCCTTCCCCCTCTGCATCCTTGCATTCTCCATCCTCATCCTTTTGCGTCCCCAGTCTCTGTTGTGTATCCCTCCAGACTGACTCTAAATCAGTTCTCCTTTGTGTGCTTCATCTGTGTGTAATAGAGCAAACCTTGCCCTAGAATTTTGTCATGCTTTCACAAATTTATGATAAAATTTATGTTGTTGATACCTTTGATAGGGTTTCTTTAAGCTATCTTAACCACCCACTCATAACAACCTTCAAGGCCTTTTTTGTTTGTCATGCCACCACACGAGCAAGCAGTCTGGGAGGGCACAGGAAGCTGGAAGGCAATACACCTGGGACAGCTGATCCCAGTGACCAAAGGGATATTCCATAACCTATGGCACCACATACAGCAAAAAAATCTAGGGGAAGGAAGGAGAAAAGGGGTAATTTCAGAGTTACAGCTTTTGTCATCCCAATTAACAGTTAAAATGCTAAAGACCTGCTTTTCTGGAAATGGCTGAGCAACTGCTGATGGGAAGTAGAGAAAGAATTTCTTATTTTGCTTTGCTTGATCAGACAGCTTGTGCTTTTCCTACTAAACTGTCTTTAACTCAACCCATGAGTTTTATCACTTTTATTCTTCAGATTCCCTTTTCCATCCTCCTCGGAGCAGAGTGAGCAAGCAAGTAATTGAGGGGGTTAATCCACAATACAAGGTTTTATGAAGAAATGGAACAGCTTGCTTCTGGGACAGAATTGGACTTTCTCAATTACCTTTGCTTTGTGGCATGCTATGGTGAACATCTAGGAAGACAGCTGGACTGCCCTGAAGCAGCTGTATATAGGCAGTAGGACACTGTAGGCAACTGGGGAAGAGTATCTGTATTCCTAAGAGGTGTGACAGAAGTCAAAAGTCTCATTTGCCCACTTCTCCATTCCCATTATACACACTACTCCGTCAATTTCCATGCTTGTACTCTCCAATACCTTGCATGACACAGGTAGCTTCAAGGAGAGAGAATTCAGACCTTGTCCCTTTCTCCTAACAACGACAAACTATTCTACTTCCCTACTCATCTCCAACTCACCAGGTACAGTGAGAGGCTCAAATCATGTTCGAGTAATGCTTTTAAGTTTAGCACTTTCCAGGTAGGTGTTTGCTAGTCACAACAAACCTATTTACAATGGCATAAACATCACGGGAATGAGAAAGAACCTGACACAGACAATCCCTTCCGTACGCAACACTCCGTAGAAATCCTACATTCCTCAGTACAATGTTTTGTCCCTGACAGTTTTATCCGTGCGTATGTTTCTATTGTGTTATTGGATAGACAGGGCTGGACACGGAAGTGTTTCCTACTTCATTCTCTCATGTGACACAAAGACAAAAAATAGTATTCAAACATTCTCTTATAAATAAGGACTAGTCCCTTCTTCCCCTTCATGAAAAACCACAGTCCATTTTGCCAGCATCCTGCTTGGAATGAACAGATCAAGTTTTAAGTAGTATAATTCACCAGACATTCTTTCCCACAGAGACAATCAATGGCTCTCCAAAGCAGTTCACTGGTGTGGAAGAAGGGCTGTGAGGAGACAGCCTCATGTTTCAGAGTATGCTCCAGATTAGAGTCTGGCTTCATAGAATCATAGAATGGTTTGAGTTCAAAGGGGACCTTGAAGACCATCTAGTTACAAACCCCTGCTGGGACACCTTAAATTAGGCCAGGTTGCTCAGAGCCCCATCCTGGAGGCCTTGAACACCTCCAGGGATTGGGTATCCACAGCTTCCCTGGAAAACCTGTTCCAGTGCCTCACCACCCTCCCAGTAGAGAATTTCTTTCTAATACCTAACCCAAACTTACTCCCTTACAGTTTGAAGCCATTCTGCCTCGTCCTGTCACCGCATGCCTTTGTAAATAGTCCCTCTCCATCTTCTTTCTAAGTTTCTCTTCAGGTACTGGAAGGTCACAATAAGGTCACCCCACAGCCTTCTCTTTTCCAGACTGAACAATCCCAGTTTGCTCAGCCTTTCCTCATAGGAGAGGTGCTCCATCCCTCTGATCATTTTGGTGTCCCTCCTCCGGACTCACTCCAACTGTTCCATGTCCTTCCTGTGCTGGGACCCCAGAGCTGGATGCAGGGTTCCAGGAGGGGGCTCAGCAGAGCAGGGCAGAGGGGCAGAATCCCCTCCCTCCCCTGCTGCCCACGCTCCTTTGGATGCAGCCCAGGACACGTTTGGCTTTCTGGGCTGGGAGTGCCCATGGCTGGGTCATGTCCGGCCTCTCAGCCACCAGCACCCCCCAGTCCTTCTCACAGGGCTGCTCTCCATCTGTTCATCCCCAGCTTGTGCTGATACCTGTGTTGCTACCTTGACCCAAAGGCAGCACCCTGCAGTTGTTCAGCTTCATGAAATTCCCACACACCCACTTCTAAAGCTTCTCCAGGTCCCTCTAGATAGCATCCCATCCTTCAGAAGCATCAACAGCTTGCAGAACACCAAGATACCAAGCGTGTGAAACCAAAACCAAGTCCCATTTTACAGGGATTCCCCTGATTTGTGTGCACTACTCTATCTGGATTTGGTTCAAATAGGAAAAGCAAAACTATGCTCCCAAGGTACTTCCATGCTCTGACTAAGAAAGTGATTTTAAGAGTAGATTGGTCATTTGAACACTTCCTTTAAAAAGTCAAACACAGTGTCAACGTATTTGCGTTCTACAGGGTTGTGAATAGGGGAAATGTTGAGAATTACAACTCTTCCAGGCTACTCAGAACCCATGACAAAAAAATATACCCTGGTCTACTTATCAGCTCTGTAGAGACCTGGACTCAACAGGTCTTGGCAGGAGCAACTGGACCTGGTACTGGCACTTTGTCTCACTCTAGAAGTACTTCCATTTCCATTTAAAGAGAAGGCCAGCAGCCTGTTCAAAACCAGCCCTACACTACACAGACCACTGCTTTGTGGCCCTTTGGGAGAAGCAGGCTGCCAACTGCAGCAAGGGGTCTCACCCTTCCCTGAACAGAGCAGTTTTCCTGCTTGGACTGCTGATTCCCAGGGATCCGCACAAGCCCAGTGCTAATATAAGAAGGAGCTCACTCCAGCTTGCTGCTCCTCCCCTCCAGAGCACGAGTGTTCACATAAGGACTGCGCCAAGAGTAAGGTCTCCTTCTCCACCCTTGTTGGTGCCAAAGCTCTTACACCACTGGACTACAGCTTTTAACAGCTGGCTCTCATTCAGACTGAAGCTCTGGCAAACCAGAATTGTAATTTAATCTAATCACTCTAGTATTGGAGATTCTAGGCGAGACAGAATGCAAAGCAGATAATGGTTTTGCTAGACAAAAACAGACTAGAAACGCTCAGGCTTCTAGCAACACCAGATCTATTGTAAAATATGTATTTAGAAAGGGCTTTGAAGATGAGCCAGCTCTTTGCTTTAGATGACAGGATGTGATTACAAAGGAGTCAAATTCCAATTACTGTGTCATTACACTAAACATGATTTTTGGGTAACGTACAACTCATTAATCCAAACTAGATTATTAATTACATTTGCAAGTTTAGTGCGCCTTATCTTTCATACTCAACATGTGTGGCTAGGACTCTCACTGGAGCTTAAATGTTTCCATTTAAGAGATAGAGGGGGTATGTAAATCTTAGCCTATATTTTTGTGACTTGAGACCATTAACCATTCTGAATTGATACAGAAATCGATCTCCACACTGTGATTAATCTTCTGTTTATGTGAAACCAAAAGTACGTGTGACTATTAAAAATATGTTACAGCATGATTAGACACTGTCTTGTAGAGTGAAAGCAGAAATTTATATGAACAATGTGTTTTTTCTTCTACTTTCTCATTGTGACACCATGTTCCCTCAACAATGAAAAACAGCAAAACCCAGAAACTCCTAAATAGCATAGTTCAGATGAGAAGCTGATTTACTTCTGAACTGGAAAAGGACCCTATTAGGAACAAGATCACAACCTCACAAAAGGCCTGCAATATGAGAACTCTGGATTTTCAGCATTGTTCAGCCACTGCAGAGGAAAGGCAAGACAAAGACGTTCTGATATGGACAAGGTTATCTTCAGTTTTCCCATCACACACTTTTGCTCATGGTCAGTGCAAGACTGAGAAGAGAAACCCACAGAGTATGGTGGCTCAGGGACCTCTGGCAGTTCTTTGAGGGTGACAGATATACATGACAGTAGTGGAAAGCCGGCTTTCCATAGATTTGGCTGTGAGTATCTTCTGAACAGCAAGACAACTCTGACAGCCAGCCTCTCCAGGGGGCTTGGCTCATTCTTCTGCAATGCTCCTTTCATCTACAGAATGATTCTTTTTTTTCAATCCTGCTTATTAAAAAAAAAAAAAAAAAACAAAAAAAAAAAAAAAAAAAAAAATCCTTGAACTTCAGACTTCTAATTCTCACTCCTCAAAAAAGTCATTCCTTCTTGTGTTTATTTCTCACAACCCTTTCACTCTTGAGGTGGTAGGCTAGTGTTATCTGGACTTGCAGCTAGCAGCTTATTTCTGGTATCAGTTCAAGGAGGATCCAAATCTGGCTGGTGTCTTTTTCTGTGCTGTAGCAGGAAAGGTTTGGCCAGTTTTGTGACACCACAGAGGTGAAAACTAGCACTCCTTAAAATGGTGTCTGTTCAGGGTGAGTGATGAAGGTGGTCTCTCAGGATCCCTTTAAGGTCCATTTTGCAGCACCTGGGGATCTCACAGAGATAAGGCCAAATAAGAATCTCAATTGAAATGGTTTTCCAGTGAAGTTGTGGATTGGCTGAAGCTTGAATTTTTTGGTAGCAAGGCAGCATGGACTGTCAGTGTTTAGATTTTTCCCCACCACACATAATTCTCTTGATGGGAAGACACCCACAAGAATAAATGTTTTCTTCTCTGATTTGACAAGAGGAATAGGAGAAATACCAGGAAAAAGGATTTTTTTTTATACAAGTCTCACTTTTTTGCAGCTGTCACAGATCCAAAGTTCTTTTTCATACCTCAGCTGCAGCATTCTTTATATCTCACAGGCTAATTCTAATTCAATTTAAGTATCCAACTTCCCAAGAAGTTTACTTATGTTTATCATGGGATGTCATAAAATTCCCTGAAAGGATAGTCTTTAATTACAATCCTGTTTGCTTTGACAACACATTTGTGAATTGTATGTAACATGATTATTATTTTGACTGCCAGTAAGCAGGATTGAAACATTTTTCTACAAGAAGGAATTAAACCTGCCCCAAGGCTATTAGGTTCTGGTTATTTATTTTCTAAGTAAGTAGATCACCTGGCAAAACTAAGTTGCTAGCATTAATTAATCAAATTGTCCTCTTGCTTTATCATAATTAACATGAAATATATGGTCTTAATATTCTCCCAATCGGCACAAAATCTGATGCACAGCATAGAGTGAATAAACACAACATAGATTTCTATGCTCTTTTACAGCTACATTAATCCTATTTTGTTTATGCAATTGCCTGAGTGCTCCTCTGGAAAATCATGGTAGACCTCTTATCAGGATGAAAGAAGCTGCTGTTGCACTCATTCAGGATCCAGAAAGTGAGGGATTTGCTCAAGTTTGGAGGACCATCTGGAGAATTCTAAACACAAATTGCATAAACAGAAATCTATTTGTCACCAGAAAGTTTCTCTTAATGTCTTCATGAATTAAATTTCCCTGTAGGCTTTTAATTTCTAGATCTTTCCCACTGAGGATAGAGAACAGCTTATCCCATTACTCAATGTACCAATCTTCTTACCTAAGGAATCAATAATGGCCATACCTTGGCACTGCAACCTGGATATGAGCAATCTCTCTTTTGGGTGACATCAGGTTCACAGCTTTGAAGAACTACCTGAGATACACCTTATCCCTACTTTCTGGATCCTTCCAGAAGTACTAATTTAAAGGTAAGTCATGAGAGAGACTGGAAGCATGAAAACTATAAAACATGCACCACTGCAAACATGATTTTAGAGCAAGATACCTGCAAAATGTTTTGAAAATGGAATTATGTGTGCCAAACTGCTTTCTGCAGAGTTTGCAAGTCGGGATCTAGTCTGAGTCAACACCATTGAAAATGCAATATTCTCCGACCGCTTGTGGTTCAAGAAAGGAAAAGAAACTCCTCCTAGACATAGCAAGGTCTCCCAGTGAATCAGGGGGAAAATGTGGAAAGTACTAAGAGAGAAGGTAGACTAATCAGGTGAAATGACTGTGAAAGTAAAAGATCCACAGTATCTATCAGTAGCTGGTCATGTCTCATTGGAAGCACATGAGAGAAAACTCAGGGACAGGTGATTCTTTTATAGTGTAAAACCAGCCTTTCTATCACTGGGTCAGCCCTTCCTACACAAGGTTTCACAGATGCAGCAAGAAGTTCATACAGACATCCCACCGTAGACACGCTGCAAAGCATCTCTCCATAATCAGGACCCTTTCCCAGCTCTCATGGCCCTTTTACTCTTTGGGCCAGCAGTCTTTATTTTGGGATCAATTGCCAGCCTCCAAACTCAGTCTTGATTGTTTTCTCCTTCTCCCTCAACCAAGTCCTTTACTGGAGAGGGTACAGTCATTATGTCAGTGGTATAAGTGAGCCTTTGTGGGAAGAGTCCTGGGTGATGGACAGTAACAGGCTCTTCAGTAGAGATAGTCGGGGCAGTTGAGGTGGACGGATAGCACTCTGTGTAAAGCAGGGGTTGGACTTCACAGCACTTGCAATTGGGGACAACAGATTGAGGCTTTCTGGGTGAAGAATAGCAGAAAAATGAACAAAATAAAACAGTGGAAGTGATTCTGGGGTCTACTACAGGTCACCCAGCCAGGATGGTGACAGTGATGTATGATTATTCTGTCAAGAGTTAAGGGAAATCTCCAGATCAGTTGTTCTTATGGGCAAATTCAACTTCCCAGATGTGGTGTTTGTAAATAAAATGGTCTTGTGGGTGCTGTGATGATCAGGGGCTGACTTGGCTACTGCGATCATTAAATGGTGACATTTAAAGACTAGTGTCACGCAGAAAACGCATGACTGCTATGACTTTTGGAAGAGCAGATTTTAGATTGCTCAAGAAACTAGCCAGTAAAGTCTCCTAGGAACTGGTTTCCAAGGGCACTGGGGTCCATAAATTCTGACCAGTTTGAAGAGCTATCTTTTGAGAATGGAGGAGCAGAAGTATGTGTAAAAATTCAAGGAAGCAAGGCAAAAGTTCAGCTTAGCTGGACAGAAATTTCCCTCTGGGACATGGAGGAAAAAAATTTGTATGGTCTTTGGAAGAAAATTTAGGCTACACAGGAGGACTACTGAGTTCCCGTAGAGAGAAAATTCACATGGCCAAAGCTTGGCAGGTGCTGAAGACAGACTTATTATGGTAGATGGCAGAATGGCTTTTTAAAGCAGTTGTATTTTAACAAAAAAAAAATATTGTCCCTTGCATGAGGAGATTGGTCACCTCACAAAGAGAGATGAAGATAAAGCAGAGACATTTCATTCCTTCTTCACATCTGTCTCTAACATCAGTGGAGGGCCTTGTGACCTCTGGATCTTCAGGTGGAGGACCACAATTGTGGAAATTATATGCTCCCAGCCAGCTTTGAACTTGTACTGAATTTTCTGCTGCAGATGAATGCACAGAAGTCTATGGCATCCAATGGGATCCATCCCAGGGTACTGAAAGAGATGGCTGATGGTATTGCAGGACCTCATTATTTATCAACAGTCTTGTGAATCTGAAGAGGTCTCAGGCAACAGAAAGCTAGGAAATAATCATTCTTATTTTCAAGAAGGGCAAGAAAAAAGACCCTGGTAATTACAGGCCTGTCAGTCTCCATTCAGGTTCTGGTAAAATTATGGAGAACATTATTCTGGGAGTTATTGAAAAGCGTTTCAGATGAAATGCAGTTTTTGTTCAAAGCAAACATGGGTTTGCGAAGGGACAGTCATGCCTTGCTAACTTATTATCCTTTTATGAAAAGGTTATATATCTAGTGGACAAATGTAAGGCAGTGGATGTAAGGAGTGTCACCATAGGGTGACTCAAATCTACAGAGAGGTCTCAGCCAATGATGTCTCGCCAAACATGCAGGAGTCTCGTTAGTCAATAAGGCTGAGTGGCACTGGAAAACAGCCTATGACCGATGTGGAACACGGAGGTTTGAATCTTCTAGAAAGAGAGCTGGGAACAATAAACCAGAGGCTGTCACCACATGAAACATGGCATGTGTGTGTGTATCCCTGTCTCCTACTGTGTCTGCAGTGAGTAACGAACTGTGTAACGTAATATAGGGGTTTTATTTTTGAAAAGATGACCTTCACTGTATCCTTCTGGACAAAGTGCCCAGCATCCACATACACTGCATGAACAGATGCCTTGATGCCTCTGGCTCAAAGAGTTGTAACAAACAGGGTCCCATCTGGTGACCAGTCACTACTAGTGTTCCCCAGGGCTCAATTTCAGGTCCTGTTCTCTTCAGTGTTTTTGTCAGTGACCCGGACACTAGAGCTTAGTGCACACTAAGCAGGTTTGCAGCAATACTAAGCCAGGATGTGCTGTGGATTCCCTTGAGCATAGAGCAGCATTACAGAGAGATCTTGATAGATTAGAGTGCCAGGCTTCACCAACCGTACAAATTTAACAAAGATAAATGCCTGGATTCAGCTCTTGCAATGGTGCAATCCTGGATGTCTGTACAGTTTTGGGGACTGGAGGCTGGAGTACAGCACTGCAGAAAGAGAATTAGGGGTTTTCCTTGATAATTAGCTCAGTATGGGTCAACAATGTGCCCTGAAGCCCAAAAGTGCTTTAAGTGTTGCATTAAGCACACTATATCTAACCAGTCAAAAGCAATGATTATCCACGATACTCAGCTTCATATCAGGTGTTTTGTGCAGTTTTTGGCTTCACAATATAGGAAGGATATACAAAGTATTAAAATGTGTCCAAAGGAGGGCCACAAACATGAGAATACATGGCAGCTGAGCAAAGAAAGGAGGAAAGAAGTCCATCTAATCTTGTTTTGTTCAGCCAGCACAAGAGATATTTATGCCATGGCAGAGATCCTGGAGTCACACAATAATAGAAGCATCAAAAGCTTGAGCTGGAAGTGTTCTTGTTATTATAAACAATCAAAAATTTTTATTTTAGTTTCCTCGTGGGCTTTAAAAATATATAAATATGTATATCACTATATGTGTATGAGCAAAAGTCAAGCTCATTAAAAGTTCATCGCAATAGAGAGAGAATTCACAAGCAGATCTATTGGTAGAGAGGGATTAATACAGGAACATAATGCTTGCTGCTATCTACAGTTGCCACTGCAGTATTAAATATTCTGTTGTCCTTGAGATTTTCTTGCCAGAATATCCTGGGGCTGCTTTTGCGAAGGCCTTGTTTCTCCATGACATAGGTCAAATTCTGCCCTAAAAGACCCTTGCAGTCTATTTAGATTGTGGATGAGAGGATAGATGTTATTGTGGTCCCACACTTAACATTGTACAGGACAGTTTGGAAGCATCACCAACTTATTCCACAGTGTTGGCAAGCTGACCAGAAGCAGTCTAATGGCTTGCACAGGTCTAAAGGAAGGCAGTGCTCAGGAAAGGGCTGGTCTAGAAATTAAGACCAAAATAATTCCCCTTGCAAGCAAACTTAGAGGGAAACTCAGGAGCAGTTGTTAAGTAACTTAATTGCTCATTTATAAAGCAGCAGCAGGGAAAAAACCCTCAATTTTAAGCCATCAAGTTGTTTGTGGTGTTAAACTACACTTTGAATTCCCATGAGTGACATTTAAAAGGAGTTAAAGGGCAGAGTACATATTAGTGAATTAAATTGCACAGATGGTGTAATTATGCAGAAATAAGGATCAGAAACACAGAGAAGTTGGCGTTACACTTAAAATGAAATCTTAATATATGAAAATGCAGTTAAAGCAGTCAAAGAGCCTTATCTTTGCCTTATAGTGACACTATGAGGGAGAAAACGGAAAGGAGAAAAAAAGCATTAAATGAAATGTGCCTTCAATTTCACGTGCAAACTTTGTAATATTTAAACCATTTATCATAAATGAATGGACTTCCTTCTCCACTACAGCAAAAGAGGGAATCAACAAGTTCCATCTTTTAATTGCTGCTAGGTTACAGACCTGACTCTTTCCTAGCTTTGAGGGATTCAACACAGTGAAGACAACTGCATTTCTAGACTTAGTGACAATACCTTTAATTCATGTGATTTTCAACAAGCACAGGAAATAACAAGCAAGCAGCTGATTATGAACCTAAAGAAAGTGAAAAATGTTGTACTAGAGGCAAAGAAACAGCCTGGGAATGAGAGTGCGTTGTAATGAAAGCAGGATCACAATCAGCTTTATGCAGATTTGTAGCACAGGCCACTGCTGGAAGTTTCCTGGAATCAAACAGTGGAAAGTATGAAATGAAGGAGCAGCATCTGCCTGGCAGGCCATTAATGGCCAATTTATTCTTTTGAAGGACACTGACTTGTGATGCCCGTCTGAATCAGTGAGGAAGGAGTCCTAAGTATTTTATTAAACCAATCAAAATTATGATAAGTGGCCAGCACAACAATCCAGATGAAAAAAGTAACTTTGATGCCAACAGGAAGGTGAAGAATACAGAACTACTTGCTCTGAGTGCTTGGGTATCTCAGTTGTTGGTTTAGAGATTACAAGCATTTTGTTGCATATCTGCCAGTTAACCAGGCTTCCTCATGCACCTGTTTATGAAGAAGCATCATCCTTCTAGTACAGACAATCTTCTAGAATGACAATTCAGCTTACCTCATCTTGTAAGACATTTCCCATACAAAGAACAGACAAAATGACAGAATGAAATCTGGAAGTGAACTGTCCACCAGATGTCCAGTGACATTATACATGGAAAACGGGAGAGTGGCTGTCACGTGTGCCCCATTCTGTGAAATACCTCATGTACATGCACATCCTTCAAGAAATCTTCAAGAAGTTCTGGTTGTCAGGACCTGAGCACTGGGATATGCTGCCTTGCAGAAGCTGGTTTTCAGATTTCTGAAGGATGGTTCTGACCTGCAGGTATGTTTAGGTCATCTATACAAAAGGTCTAAATTCACTAGTGCCAAGAAGAAAATGAGGTCAGATCAGATAAAAACCTCACCAAATCAAATACAAAGCAAGTGCAAGAAATATGATCTTGATAAACAGATCATTTTAGGTCAGGATTTGAGCAGCAGTTTCACATGTAAATGCAATAAATGCAGCTAAAGAAAGAAGTGGGCATCTTCATTAAAGAATACTACTACCATATTTTATTAATCTCAGCAGTGAAAAGAGGTAATCACAAAGCTGAATTTTACAGGAAAAAACTCCAGTTGACAGCTGCCTCCTTTTTCAAGACTATATCTTCCTTTGAATGTTAATATGGGGACTTCTCTTGTGCTTTCATTGACCTCATCCTCATCAAACTGTCTGGATGAAAGGAAGAGAATATGATTATTAGCTACTGAATATGCTGAAATAGGAATAAGAGTAAATTGCATGTGAACTGAAACGGGTTTTTGACTTTTTGAGTTTCTAATTTCATTTTCATTAACATATCAGAAATAAAATTTGTCCTGCTAGCTGTGGTTTCAGTAATATCAATTAGCCAGTCTCAGGGCATGTGTGATTATCAAGACACAAGCATAACCTTTCAAAGAGGGAAAGGTTTCTGTCTGTTTCTTAATTCTCTTCTGTGACACAATTATCTCTGTACAAGAATATCTTTCACTATTAGTGGTATTTATTAGGCACAAATCAATTTTAGCAAAAACAGAAAATTAATTTTATTCTTAGATTCTCAACAAAGTAGAATCAATGTCATATTAAAGACCACACATAAAATGAAGAGACTAATGCAGGCGCAAAGATAACAATTCCATCAGCATTTGGAATTTCCACCTGAGGCCTCACAGAAAAAAACCTTTCTACTTCTCCAGTTGTGGGGGACCCCCCTAAACCTTGGACCAGTCTCTGCAAAAGGGGAGGAAGAGAAATATCTTCAAATCATGTTATATGCTCCGGATTTTGGGTATAAACACCCTTTTTCTGGTGTGAAGCAGAATCAGTAAAGTTCGAAGCAGTGCCACAAGTCGAACTCCTAAATGTGAAGCAGAAACATTTTGCAAATGTTTCCGTGGAACTCATCTCACAAAAGCCCAACAATATACAAGCTTTGTAGCAAAAACCTCTAAGTTTAACCAAAGTATTCAGTCTCCATATTAGTATGAGTGTCATGCCACAGACTCTTTATTTATTACCCATGTTTATTGAAACTGTTTGACAGACCTTTCCACAAGGACTGACTCTTGAACTTCTCCTCTTTTAGCTGAAGTTCCTAGCATGGGCCCAGGATAGCTTTGTCAAATTCTAAACTGGAGGGTCCAAAATGTGATGAGTCCTGTAAAGTCTTCTTTTTCTATAAAGATTTGCTCCCTCAGGGCATGCACAGGGTCTCAAAGTCTAGATGTAGAGCACTTTAGCTCTAAATATGTAGGTCTACATTTTTTCATACAGCAACCTTTCTCAAGTGAGTGGCATCTTTCAAGGGCAGATGCATTTCTTCTGTCCCACCTAGTGCTGGACAGATCATCTGTCTGTGCTGATTGTTGCATGGAGTGGAGGCAACCATTGCTTCTTATCTGTGCTCCAAAGTTCTCTGTCTTCCTTCACTTCTGTGGCAATCACTCCATCCTCAAGAAACACTACCCAGCACAGTGAAAGACCTAAAAACTGAACCAGAAATGTAGCTGCTTCTTGGGGAAGAAAAAAGTGTTCTAGTCATCAAGTCATCATCCAGGAAGGTTTGCTTCCCATGCAACCCAGGCCTTACTTCTGTACACTCAAGCAAGCCCCCAGTTCTGTGCACATCCTGTTCCTCTGGCAAAATGCCCCAAATGATACCCTTCTATTGTCCTTCCTCACCTGGAATTATTCTTGGCTATATTTCTTGAAAAGTCTTGAAAGAGACACTGTTCTGGAAGCTGCAAAACAGGGGTTTATAGTACCATGAGTCACAGGAATGGTTTGCTCAAAACCAGGATGCAAGTAATTTACCTGAGAGCAAGGCTTTGCTTTTGTTTCAAGGCAGTCTGAGTAAGCCTAGCAAGCTGCCTCAGAAACACACCACACCTGCCCACAGAATGCTTCTTTTCCCTCTCTTTTCAATGGCTCCTGAAGACCAGTCAGGATTTCCACCTGTGATTTCTCTAATTGCCAGGACTCTCAACTCCAGCAATCATTCACATTTTCCAGCTACTCTCTTCATGATTTGAGGGAGCATCTGTTGAATTGTCCATGTGTTGTGCAATTGCTGTCATCATGCACAAATTCAATTAAGACAGGTCACAGGAACTGTGATGTATCATGAAAACTTCAAATGTGCTGGGCCTAGGCTATATCACAGATGTTCCCCTGAGATCTAGAAAGAGAAGAGCCAAAATCTGTAGTCTGTCTTGGGAGTTCACACCTGGAATCAGTCGTCTTTACCTTCTCTACTCCAGTACTGACAGACCTGCAAAACTGGTAATGCTATCTCGCATTAACGTTTTCCACATTTATATGGACTTGCAGCCAGCAGAAGGCCAGCTGATAATGAGCAAATAATTAATTAAAGGCAGCAAATGAAAATCTAAATGAAAGTCTTCTGTGAAATTTGGTAACTGAATAGTGATAAAAGTTGCTCTCTAATCCACTAAGGGACTAAGATCACACTTAACAGATGCAGGAGTTATTTCCTCCTGTCATATATAACTTAAAGAAGGTTTAGATTTCAAGTAATTGTTGATTGTTATATTTCAATCTTGGTTAATTCATAACCCTCCTCTGTCTCTAGAGAATCCTGGTCAGAATTGAAAGACTAATTTGAGAAAATAAACCCACATTACTATACATGTAACTTTCTAAAATTTTCAAGATAAGTGAGGAAGAAGGGTAAACATTCTGGTACTGCAATTTCTCAGAGAGAAAAACAGTGTTTTTGACAACCCACTGGTTGTGGAGAGTGCAGGAAAGAGCTCACATTAATCATCTAACCTAGTTATTTTCTTTATGTTGTTTACAGCCAGTCACATCCAATGCACCTAATTTCAGACACTTTCAAAGGTCTAATTCAAAAATTAGGAAATACCAGAAAGTCAAACAAAAATGTAAATTTAGAGATAATGAACTTGTGCACACAGTCTGAGGTGCCTTACAGGCTGGTGCTAATGCCCTGTCAGAGAAAATGAACATGGAGACAATTATGGTCCAATGTGTTTGACCTGGTCTGGTACAAACAGAAAGTTCTATTGTGTCTCTTGTTATGCCACAATCTGTACCAACAGTAGCATTAATTTAGTGTCATAGATAAATACCCAACAAAAAGTTCTCCTACCAGTAGAACACCTGTATTTTCATGAATTTGTTCACAACTGGTGCAAAATTCAGCTCAAACACACATACATCTTTTGTGCCTCCCAGATCCTAAGGAGTGCTAGCCACTAAAAAGAATTCAATTACCACAGGCACAGCTGAGCATCTTTTATGTGGCAGTCTCAGAACAGTGGTTTTTGTAGTTTGACAAGAGACCCAAGTAAGCAGTTGATTCATTTAGTCTAGTCAAAAGAGAAGATAATACTTTTAAAGATTTAACACTTTTATGGCATCATTTTTTCTCTGTTGCCTCCATATTCAAGTCTCTTCTTGATATGAGTGGATCTTAGTGGGTTAAAAAGCCATTCTTGAGAGAAAGAAGATGGGAGGAAATGGTCCTGAGTGACAGAACTAGAAAGCTTTCCAAAGGGAATTTTTTTAGAAATTAAGCTCCAAATATAAAGGCTGAAGCAAGAGCAACTGAAGTCAGTGGCAACGTTACACTAGGAGGAGCATATTCACTCAAAGGTAGCGCTGTGGAGCTGGACAAAAAGAGCTTGGTTTAAGATACAAGAAGAAAAGAGTACTACTTTTATGGCATTATTATCCTTCACAGGAGCATTACTGTTTAAGATGTAAGGAAAAAATACACACCCCAACCCCTGCCCCCTCCCCCTTCAAAATACAAAAACCTTAATTCAGAAACAAAGAATTTATGACTCATCATTGTTGTGACTAATGATACCATATACCTTGAAGTTTCTAACCTGTCAATAGGATGCAGATTCAAATTTTTCAAGAGTGTAATCACTTTTCCTAAACTCCAAAACTTCTTTTCTCCTGATACAGAAGAGAAAATCAGTTATTACAAGAGTCAGAGCAGGTTCTTGGTAGCCACCTAGAGAAGGAAGCTTCATAAATCAACAGTATAAGGACCCACTGGAAAGACTAAATTCCCATTACTTATAGCAGTGCCTTCAAGAGGCAGCTTTACTATGCCTGGTGAACAGATTTTTCTACCAATTGTGGTTGGCTTGGTTGCTTGATCTGGAGGCACTGGCTTAGCACAGAGAAAAACCAGAGAAGAATAGAGTGGTTCACCTGCTAAGTCCTGTCCTTGGAAACAAGACAGCCTTTGTTTATTTTTATTTCTTCAATGAGAATCCCTTGTGAAAGTCCTACGCATAAAGGTGCTCTTCAATGGACCCTAGTAGTCTGAAAAGCTTTCAGATCTGCAGTGCTGGATTGCTCTGTTGCAAACCTTACTCGAGTGACTTTAAGATCTAGCTATTTCTAGATCCCAACATCTGAATTAACTTTGAATGTGTCTGGCAGCCCAGACGATTGACTGTGGCCCACATCACACTGTGAAAGTGCATGTAGACAGTGGCATCTGTCTATTCGATTTGTAGTGCTGGTAACAGTCTGATGACACACATCCAATTATTCATATGCATCAGCAGAGATTCTGACTACCTGTTGCCTCCTTGGAGATGATAAGCCAGCTCTGTACAATACAGAATAAAGCCTATAGCTCTGACTAAAGCTGGAATGCTCTTTCAATGCAGTGCTGGAGTCCTGTAAGAAGGAATGCACTGCCTGCAGTTTTGGACGCCTCAGTCTGTTGAATCTCTGAAGAGGAAGGCACATGAGCCACTCTTTTTCACCCTGTTGCTCACACATTTTACTTAGGCTAGAAAAAGGTCTGCTACCTTAAGGATGCTATTAACACTTACTGTTGTTTGGGTTAATTAAATGGTTCTGAGTAGTAACTACCTGGGGAATTAAGGTAAATATGTTTTTAACATGAATGCAAAAAGAAAAAAGAAATAAAATGGCCAGGAATATGTGCTGGAAAAGATATTGCAAACATAACTTACTGGCTTTTCTGGGGAGCAAGCCTGACTTTATTGCTCTAGACTTAATGATAGAAGACTCGTAACTTGGGAGGACAGCACTGACACATAATTTGGGAAGGGACAGAATTTATTAACTTCAATTATGCAGTTCCAGTATGGTCTGAACTAGACTGGTCCAAATGATGATAGTTAATATCATCGATGGCATTGCTGCTAGATCAGGGCCCCTGTGCTCTGCCCCTCTCTAGCCTTCCTTGATTTGTTTGATTGGCTTTTCTTGAGCTGTGATTCTGGTCACCAGAACACCAGCATATCAGAACCACAGCTCTAGATGTGCCCCCAAAACCTCTTTGTTGTCTAATGAGGTCAGCACTGTTAATTCAGCAGTGCTACACTGAGCATTATAACACAATGTCTCTACATGAGCTCATACAGGGTGACAGAAGAACTATAAATAATTTAGCCAGTCAAAAGCAGGCTGTAATTCATCGCTAGGCCTACATAAGAATAACTTTATTTACATTCCTTTTGCTAATCTTTCAGGATTCCTTCTATCAAGTATCTGCCCAGTGTAAATATTTATAGCTGAGTTAATTTCCTTAAAATCAGATCTTGTACTGGAAATGGTCACAGAACTGTATCTCTAATCATGTAGCAGGCATCACTGTAATATTCTTTTAAAACAAATTGAAACCCGAAAACTGACTGTAAAAAGAAAAGTGGTAATTGGTGTTTCTTATTGCCCCTATGAATGTAGCTTGTACTCACATGAAGATTTTCAATGCAGTCAGCCCATAAGGCTGACAGACACAGCTGTCTCTAGGTACACACTTCAAAGAAAATCTTTGAGAACTTCTTGTCATGCAGTCAGGGAGAAAAGAATTCTAATTCCATGGGTATGACAGTTTCTTCATCACTTTTAATTCTCGGATCGCCTTCATTTTTGTCCACAGCTTTAGGAGTCTTCTTGATTTATCATTTATTTGTGTGGCATCATCATCTTCTGTTAAATGCCTGGCCTAGTAGAGACAAGCACAGCTTCAGGAATAAACCCAACCTCTCAACAGCAGCTGATATTTAGGGGGGTTTTAATTATTTCTGAGCTATGATAGCATGGATAGGATTTATTTGAAACTTTCCCTCGTAAGAAATGTTTCCATTTAGAGATACATCAGAGTTAAGTAGGGGAAGGGATTCATGCTTTCATCCAAATACAAGTGAACTAAGTCATCTTCTGGAGTTATACAAACACCTCTGATGGGCACTTGCCTTTTCTAAAGAGCTGAAGTCTCTCACAGTATGAGGGCATTCAACACGCTACCAGCATGCTACTAGGAGCTGCTGGCTTTTCAGAAGTGCCTGTGCCCAGCTGGCCTGCTGTTCTGGGCTTAGAAACTTTCATCCACAAGCCGCTGTTTCCACAAGAGGGATCAATTCCCTCCCTTCTTGTATCCTTGGTGTCATAGGTATCCAAATGCTTACAAGCAAGGATTGTCATGTGCCTCCTCCATTCAGCGCACACACGCACACACACACACGCAAATTCCCATTTCCTGCATAATTCTTTGTGGGGACAGGGAACGAGGTCCCCTGGGGAAGTAGTTGTTCGGTAAGTATGGTTTGGCCTTAGGGTTTTTACAGCACATGTGGACGACTTGACTGTTCTGAGGGATAGGTCTTCCAAATATTTTTCAATAGATTAATTTAACCTTCCCATTGAAGCCCATTTAACTGTGAAGCTGTACTCATGAAATTAAAAGATTTATGCCCTTCTCAAATTATTGTGCTACAGAAATATTGAAAAGAGGTACAGTTGTGACTTCTTGTCTCCCAGTCTGAAATCATGAGAGTTGGCTCTGTGTAAGACATTCCTCTGAAAGATATATAGCTAACATTCTCTCCAGCCAGATTTTCTTCATCCTTTCACCACTCCATCCCAGTACCCCACTATCTTCTTTGCAGAATGATTTTCTCAGGTCTGAGTTTCTTTTCTCGAAGCTTGATCCTTTCTTCATAATTTCTAGGAATTCATAATATTCCAAATGGTATTCCTATGATTTGGGCAAGCTTTCTCAGATAACTTCACTGGGAAACAATAGGAGACTTTGGCCCCAAGACAGTTTAGTTGTTCCACTCAGACTGGGTCAGCATAATGGAGCAGAATCTTCTGGATGAGGAAGTAGGACATAATGCTGTAAGCACGCATCAGCCTTGTTTTATATTTATCATAGAACCGTAGAATCATACAATGGTTTGGGT
>WEKY01010861.1:0-13754 GCA_013390045.1 Picathartes gymnocephalus
AGACACGGCTGGACAAGGACACACAGCCTGGAGTCACAGCTCATCAGTGCCCCAACCTTGGACACTTCCAGCTTCTCTAGGAATCTGTGCCAGGGCCTCCCCACCCTCACAGGGAAGAATTTTTTTTCCTGATATTCCACCTAAATCGACCCTCCTTCAGGTTAAGGCCATGCCCCCCTGTCCCCATCACTCCCTGCCCTCAGGAAAAGTCCCTCTCCAGCCTGCAGGATGCTCCCACATCATCCACACATGGGACCTCCACTCTGGAGACTTTCCATGAAACCACATCCATGCCAGGGCTGCAGGTGCCCTGGGGATGATCCAACCCTGACTTCCCAACCCACAAACATTCCCAGAGTTTGGGAAGTCGGGCTGGGTACATCTGTCCTGCCCAGTTTCAGACTCGCTACCCTGGACCTCTCCCACAACTCAGGTAATGTGAATAAAATGCACCTAAGGGCAGCAGAGCTTTTCTAGATCTTCATAAAAATGTGCGTGGGGAGGGATGGGGAACAGCACTCTGCTCTTCTTCCATTAAAATTTGTTTAAGGCATTTTGCTCAAAATTAATAAGAACAACTCCACTGTGCAAAGACAGTACATTGAAAATATCAGCCCCAAAGGTGATTTAAATAAAAGAGAAAAAGGGAAGGCAGAAGAATTTCTATGAGATGATATAGTTTCTAATGCATACAGTTTGTAATGGAGACGGGCACTCTTGAATATATATATTTTGTTACATATAATTATATCTAGAAGTATTAAATCAAAATACAAGAAATGAAAAATAGTTATTAGGCTCATCTAGCCCACCTCTCTGTTCACACAGGACCATTTCTTCCACAGTGCTTTTGAAAGCTCCCATTTAAAAACCCCAAACAATAAATCTACTGCTTCTTTAAGGGCATTTCCACGTCCAAATAGATGAGATTTCTCTCAGAATTCAGCCAAACTTCCCCTCCCCTCCCCATTAATTTCATGTCACTACCACCTCCTGTACCACCCTATGCAATGTCTGCACTCCTCCAGGCTCACTACAAACAGCAGCAGGATTTTCAGGGGGGTTTGTCCTCATCTCTCCTCCAACATTGGGGTTCTTTGCTTGCATCCTCCCAGTTTGCCTCATTTTTCCTGGCCATTAAAATGCCAGTGCAGAGAAAATTAAGGAGCTGCATTTATGTGCCTCACACCTGCTGCAATAGGAACAGTCTGAAAACACTGAGACACTTCTCTTCATCTAAAATCCTTCTCGAGAAAAGCTTCATTTCTGGGGAAGAGAGAGACTCCAGCCAAAGCCCCTTTGTCATTTAACCCTCATTTTAATGTTAAGCATTAATATGAACATAATTAAGCAATTAACTCTTTGGGAAACACGCACTCTTCTATATTTTAAATATATATAAACAAACAAATATATATAAATATATATTAGTACCACAGGCACTGATAGGATCTCTCAATTTCATTTCCAAGGTCATTGCCCAAACACCCAAGAAAAAGAATTTCATGTTATTTAAGAGGTATCAAATGCTGACAAAAGGAAGAACAATTTATTCCCTCTAATTGGGAATAAACATAAATCCCAGCACAGACAGCGAGGACTGAAAACCAAACAAAACTCCAACCTTTCCCTTTGTCCTGAGCAAAGAAAAAGACTCAAAAGGGGTGACAAATTTATTACTAATTATACAATTATTTTATTATGTAGTGCTAGTAATAAACCACTTGAAGTACTTTCAGCTAATTCTAGTGTTAAGAAAATAATTGCTCGATTCAAATTATTTTAACTGAATTAATTCTTTACTAGACATTTTTTACTAGTGCTACATAATAAAATAATTGTGTAATTAGCAATACATTTTTCACTCCTGCCACGGGTATATATTTTACTCAGGTGAAGTGCAGGGAAGAGCAGCACTAATTGCTTGAACAGGGCAGAGGGAGGAGGAGCAGAGGAACTGGGGGGACCTGATGGCTTCTCCCAGCTCCAAACCCCTCTCGGTTTTAGCAGGTGGCATCAGGAAAGGATTTTAATTCCCAGGTGCCAGCAGGTGGTCAGGGCAGCATTTCTGTGCCTATGGATCTTTGGGATGAGCCTTCCAGGAGGATGAGCCTCCCCCCTTTGTGGTTCTGCACACAGCTGGAACCTCTGGAACTCTGAAATACAGCACTCATTGTCCTGGAATGGCCCAGGATGCTGATTAAATAACTGATTAAACCCTGACATTTGTTATTAAATAAAACCAAGTGCTGGCTGCCCTTGCACACTGGACACTCCAGCAAGGCCAGTGGAGCTGCTGCTGCTCCCAGGGCTGGAGACACCCTTGGGAAAACCTGCTGAGGAGCATTTCTCCTCCCTGACTGCCACCACCAAAGGGTCCCCACGCTGCTCCAGGCCAAAACTCCTGCCTTAATTTAAACCTCAGCCTAACCTGAGCTACCTGGCCTAGTGAGAGGTGTCCCTGTCCATGGCAGGGCTTGGAATGAGGCGATCCTTGAGGTCCCTCCCAAGCCAAACCAGCCTGGGGCTCCACGAGCAGCCCCTCGCAGGGCAGAGACGCTGCGGGATGTGCCCAGAGAGGTTTTTGAGGAGGGTGGGCAGTGCCCAGAGAGCTCTGTGCCCTTCTCTGCTGCCCTGAGCCCCGTGTTGTCCCAGCCCACAGGGACACCCAGCTCCCTGTGCGCGTGTAAATCCCGGCACTCAGAGCCCTCCCTGACCCTCTGGGGTTGGAGCAGATCCCACCAGCCTGCCTGGAGCACCAGATGGGACCTGAAGGCAAACACCAGGCAATTCTGGCCAAGAAACCCCACAAACCCATCCCACACAACGCTCACAGCTCGGCATCATCCAGAGCTCCAAAGCGCTGAATTCACTCCGCTGAATTATTTTATATATATTTNCATGTGATCAAACCCTCCCTGCCGAGCCCAGGACCCTGGTGCTAATTTCCAGGGAATTTCACGCTTGAAGTCTCCCCGTCGTGGGTCACCGCCCGTTCGCCCAAATAAACCCCTGCCAAATGGCTCCTCCATCGGAATATTCCAGCCAGTTTTTCATAATTTAATTTTGCATTATGCTCAGGAGCCTTCTGGCCACGGAGGGAGCTCGCTGGGGAAGCCACCACCACCACGAGCTGCCTTTATTTGGGGTGTTATTTATTTATTTTGCAGCAGGAATTAGACCTCCCGGGCTGGCTGGGAAAGAGGGGGTTTAATTTTTTCCCTTTTTTTTTTTTTTTTCTTTTTTCTTTTTCCCTCCCCCTTCACTAATGTCAATTTTCAGCATAGCAAGAGCTGTCTCTAATCTTTTCCTACTCATTACACACAATTTTGGAGTCATTTTACCCACAGTGCAGTCGGCTCCTGGCAGTGTGTTTGTGTGCACTGAGGGGTGGCATAATTGTTTATTTTCCCTCCCTGCATAATCCCCCAGCCAGCACTGAAACCAAAACTGCAAACAACTCCCCAAGGGACACCGAGAGTGTCAGGAGACACCAGCAGCAAAAGCAGGAGGCTGGAAAATGCACAAAGCAAGGTGCAAACTGCAATGGCTCTGTCCTTCCCTCCTCCTCCTCCTCCTCCTGCCAGCTGGCTGCAATAACTGGGGATACCCAATATAAATATTAACATCTTCGTGCTGCCTGTTCACCCCGGGCTTCTGCTCCCAACTCCAAAGCTAAAACTCATTTTCTGAGGGATCCAGCAAAGCCAGAGGTGATATTTTAAGGTAAAACAATATTTAAGGACTAAATAAGATAAAATCACATCAACAGCTTCCCAGTGGGTCGTGTGGCTGGGAAAGCAACTCAGGTAGGGAGTGCAGAGGCAGCACATGGAGCAGAACCCACCCTCAGAGGTAAATGGGTGTTTTCCAGAGGGAAGAATTTTGCCCTCTTTTGCCACCTCCCACCTTTGCATCTGCAAACTCAAAGGCTTTGCCTTGTACCCAGCAGCCTCTGCCACCCTGAGAACTTCCACCAGCTCGGTGCTCCTGTAACTTCTCTCACTCAGGTAAGGAGCCCCTGATCTCATCTTTATTTTTAAATTTCATGGTGTCGCTCTCACATCCTCAGCACTTCACACCTTTCCAAGCAGCACTCTGTGGTGCCCTGAGCAGCCCAGACAAACCACCCCAGGACAACCCCAAAGAGCTGCTCACCTTTCATTCCCCCAGAAAAGCCTCTCCAGTTTGCAAAGACCATCAGGGGCAGCCCTTCCCTGTTGAAGTCCTTGATTGCCTCGGCTGTTTTGAAGGCAGAGTCAGGGAACCACACCTGCCCAGCCTGCTGGATTATCTGGAGGGAAGCAAAATCCACTGTCAGGCCTTGCAGCACATTAATGTAAGAGTTAAAGCACAGAAGAATCATCAGGAGCTGCGATGTGGGATAAATAATGAGGAACGTGGCACATGAAATGTGTAGGATCTGCTCGGCCGTGGGAAAACTGGGACAATCCTTTTGTCACCAACTTCAACAGCAGCAGTCCCACTAATCCAGCTAAGAAAAGGGAGTATGGACAGCCTGACACTGTGATGCTGTAAGGAGGGGAAGGAGGAGAGAAAGAAAAGGACATGGAGAGGATAAAACCCCAGAGAGATGAAGCAGGGCCAGGGCTGTGAAATGAGGCAGGGGAACAGCAAAATGTCAGAGCAGGAAGGCCATGGAACACTCCAGTCACAGCAGAAGAGCAGGGAAGTGATTTTTTTTGCTTGTCACATCTCCTGGGCCCTAATTCCTGCCCCTCTCCTGAGTCCTGAGGGATGCAGGTCTGCTGGGGATGTGTCTCCTGTGGGAATGGTCACACATCAGCCCAAGGACTGCTCCCAGCTCTCCAGGAACGGCTGCACATCAGCACCACATCTGGGGAAAGGAAGGAATCCCACCTGGCCAAGGGCTCCTTCCACAGGGACAAACAGGGGCACAGGACCCACCCACCTTGGCCTCCGAGTCCAGGTTTGCAGGATCAGCAGGAATGCTGAGCTCCACCGTCCTCGTTTCTACGGCAACCACTCCTACAGGTATTCCTCCCAGCCTGCAAACAGGTGAGACACGTGAAACTCCTGCTGCCACACACTGAACACATTTTCCAATTCACAGCCAAACACCCAGCAGAGACCAGTAACAGGAGCAGCATTGTAGCCTTTAGCAGAGCTGAGGCAGGGGGTTGGAGAGTCCCAGAGGGGTCACAGTTCTCAAAGCAAAATCTATTCCAAAAATGAGCACGTTCCTCTCTAAAAACTAAACAGAATAAAGCAAACCCAGATTTTGAACGATAAATCCGTGTATCCACCAGCCTTTGCCTACCATCACCCGGATTTTGGTCCTGATGGTCTCGAGCGTGGAAAATCAGAGAACCCCAGAATGGGTTTGGGAGGGACTTTAAACATTTCCTATGTTTTCCCCAGATCTGCTGCTGCAGCAGCAGGGTGAGTGGGAAGGGTGCAGGGACAGAGGGATGGGCAGGAATGCAGGCAGGATGCCCAGCTCTGCCTCCCAGGAGATCCAGAGCCTCCAGCACACAAAAGCCATCGAGTGCACACTGCCAGGACAGCCCCAGCAGAGCCCCCTCTCCCTCCCCAGCCGATGGCACACGAACAGGCAGGGAAGAGACGGGGCCCATGTGCACTGAGGGGCTGGAAATGTTCCCATTCCCTATGATGAAGAGTCTGCTGGAACCCCGTAATTGCAGAAGCCGTCTTAAATCGGTAACTTATAACTTCTGTATTAGGGCCCATGTGACCTAATAAAGAACATCTTTATCCAAGTATTACAGTTATTTATTGAACTTGAAAACAGCTCAAAACAACTTCTGTTTTCCATAATACTTCATATAAATTTTATCAGGCTAGCACATGAAGATGCTACATCTTGTTTTATAGTGTGTCCCTGGACAAGTTGCCATAGAATAATAAAAGACAATTTACAGCCAACAGCACACATATTCCAAACATACATACAAGAGATGAGTTTTGGCAGCACTTACAGTAACAATCCCAGAAGAGTACATTCATATTTGTTTTTTTCAAAGTGCCACTGCTTTTGAAAGGAATCTGTTTCATTTGTGTTATATATCCCTGCTGTGTGAGAGTCCAAAGCCACTTGGAATTTGTCAGAAGAAAGGAACCGCAAGGGAAGCTGAGCATGGACAGAGAGCTTCTGGCCTTGCCAAATCATTGATTTCCACCCCTGGCACACTGCTTAGCCTGGAAACCTTTAAATTATAGAATTATAGAGCCATGGAATGGGTTGGAAGCGACCTTAAAGATCATCTCATCCCTTTCTTTCCAACTCTTTCTGTCAGATAGACATACATACACACAGAGAAATAATCACAGGAATGTTGTGTTCTAGAGAAATGCAAAGCACGACCCAAACTTGATGTTAACAATTGCCTAAAACACCTCTCAGAACTTACCTTGCTCTCCCCACCACGACTGTCTGTGCCCAGGGCTGCATGATCTCCATGAACGAGCCGTGGTCAAAGAACCCACTCAGCCACTGCCCTTTCTGATCTAAAGGGAAAGAAAAAAAGGGAAATATCAAAAGGGGAAGGAGAGAGGGAAGAAAGAAAAGAAAATATCAAAGCAGCAACTCAAACTTGCTTAAAAATGCCAACTGGAGAACATGGCATTGTCTTTTTATTTATTTAATTTTAAATAGATGACAATACAAGGGAACATTAGACAGCTGAGCATTTGTCTGCCTTCAGCCATCATGTCTTATTTCATTTCCTAGTCTACATAAAGACAGCAATTTATCAGCAAAAGCATCATTTATTGTTAAACGATGGGGTTCGGAGAGCAGAGGGACTTCCCCTGCTTCTAAATAAATAACTCTGCTTTTTTCAAGACTGCAAACATTTGTCAAAAGGCAGTAAAGTCATTAAAGACAGTTTTCAAAACACCTATTTCTGTTTTAAAACTTATCTCATATTCTTCTCTTGATCCTGCCTAATCTTTCCTTGAAAGAAGGAATGCTGAAGAAACCCAGGAACTAAATATGAAAATTCAGTGATATTTTAGAGTCGGTCACAGAAATCACAACTCTCTGGGGGTGTGCTTTGCACTGGGGCTTTGGGAAGCTCTGCATAAAAACAACCCACAAAAAACCAATCCCCCCAAAACCCTAAATCCCTCCCAGCTTTGGCACAGAGCTCCTGAGGAACTCTTCCCTCTGAACAAGCACCTCCGCTTCTGCAAACCCAAGTCCAAAACCAATTAAAAAGTGGAGATCCAAGCACGCTAACCTCTGCTGACTTAAACAGGATGGAGAGTGTTTTATCAAGCCCAAACTTGTAATTACTGTGTTCTACATTCCTTGCCTCTGTGGCCCCACTGTAAAATGTGACCATCCATTTCAGAATTATCTCTTTATCGCGAGCCCAAAGCTGATCGTTTAGATTCTGGCCTCGTGTCGGGCGTCAGTTTGAAGAATATCACAGCAATATCTCCTCTAATAAATGGCTTTAACTTTTCACCTAGGAGATATCTGCTTTAACTTATCACAGGGAATCATCTGCTTTCCTTAACGCTTCCACTAAATTAAAATCTGAAGTCACTCGATTTGGAAGCCGGCGTTTGCGGCGCCCAGACAGCTGGATGAATTGCTTGAGAGATGATGAAAAAATATTATCCAAAACCAGAAAACTTAGTTTATCACAAATCTCATTTTAGCCCCCCAAACTCATTAATAACAGCAGGAGTAATGGTCACCCAGTTTGCAGCTTGTACCTACACAAGGCTGCACAACCCCAGTGGTGCCAGCTCCCCGAGATCTGCAGGAATATTGTGATTCCTTTAACATACAGACCCTTTGTGGATGGAATTTCCCCTAAATCGTAAAAAAAACTCCATAAAAGTAACCATTCTAAGTAAAGGTATCACCTATAAAAGTATTAACTGTAGGTGTCCTTGAGCACTCAGGATTTAAATGCTACTTTTAGATATTGTGTATAAATAACGATATATATGAATATTATTATACATAAATATTTATAGATCAGAGCCATATTGCTTAGAACTAATTATTTCACAGATTCTGCAACATATTCGGGTTGCAGACATCTGGCAAAGAGCCTTGAAAGAAGATGAGTTGCTTCATCTCCTGGCCATACTTGGGTTGGGGCGTCCAGCCAGCATCCAGCGAGGGTCGTAGGGGGTCTTGGTGGGAACAAAGTCGATGGTTCTGTCTATGGGATCCTTGGCTTTCAGCATGGGCACGGGGCTGTGAATATTCTAAGGGAAAAAGGGAAATATTGAAGGAAACGAGAGCCCCCTTTCCCCAAACCCTGCAAACAAAGCAAACGGTGGCACCTTGCACCTCTGGCAGGCCCAGGAGTTACCTTTGGCATGTAGGAAAGCCACTGCAGGATGGTGTAGACTCCTTCAAAGTCATCACAGACCGTGTCGTGAGTCACCCCGTTGTTGTGCATGATCTGGATCCCTCCCAGCTGGTTGTTGGAGGTGTAAACTTCTCGTCCAAGCACCTGGGGAAAGAAAAACGGGGAAGGCATCAGCGCTGGGATGTGACCAGGAGGTGCTGCCTGAGGAGCTACACACAAACCCATCCCTGCAGCACCTCAGGATGGCTTGGAAATGAAAAGGATGGAGCCAACCTCTCACAACACAGCTTCCCAAGGCTTGTGTGCAGGCAAGAGCTTCTGAACAGTGGTCCCTAGTGAAGAGAGGGCAGGGTTGGGTGGGATATTGGGAAGGAATTGTTCCCTGGGAGGGTGGGGAGGCCCTGGCACAGGGTGCCCAGAGAAGCTGTGGCTGCCCCTGGATCCCTGGCAGTGTCCAAGGCCAGGCTGGACAGGGCTTGGAGCACCCTGGGACACTGGAAGGTGTCCCTGCCTGTGGCAGGGGGTGGAACTGGATCTTTAAGGTTCCTCCCAACCCAAACAATTCTGAATTCTACAATCCCCAGGGGGGCGGGAAACTGAGGCAGTTCTCCCACTTGCCATGCCCAAGCAGCAGCGTGACCAAAGCTCCTGAGGGCTGAGCCCAGCTCAGCTCACTAATCCCAAACTGCTCCACGCAAACTGTGGGGTGAACGTATTTAAGTGTATAACCAGGAAAAAAAAAAAAACAAAACCAGACAAAGGCCCAGCATCTCCTTCGAGAGGCAGGACAGAAGCAGGCTGGGGCTCCTCATTCTCTTGCACAGCTCCATCTCTAATCTGAGGCTGGGCAGTGCAGCTCTTTTCTCATTCCCCTGCTGTCTGTTCCCATTTGCCCTCTCCCTGACTGATACACTGATCTCTCGGTCACTCGGCTTTCTGCTCCACTGACTCCATATTACTAATAACACCTCTGCCACGGCCAGTTTACCTCATGAAGGCAGGAGCACATCATTACAAAATAAACTCATAACTTTGACATTCCAGCAAATACACGCCGTTTGTTATTTTTATGGGTTGAGTCTTTCTAACAGACAGAGGACATTACACACCTGCTTCGTTTGGGTCTTAAAAAAACCCCCTCAAACACACACAGCCTCCCCCAAACAGCCAGCACTGCTCATTTTGGGGACACAGGAGCTGGCAGATGCCAGTCAAGGTTTAGGTACAGAAGAAACCGAGGCACAGATGTTATTCAAAACTAACCTCAAAATACAGAATTCAGAACGTGTTTCAAGCACAGGGATGTTGTTCCTGGGTCTCCCTTCTGAGCTCAAACACCTTCCTCCTCCTCCTCTAACAAAATCAGTGCCATGGTAGAGAAGACAGCAGCACAGATTTAGGTTCAAGGATAAGAAAAGCCCAGGCCTCCAGATGCCAGGCACAAGCCCAGCTAAACGCTTCCCACAGAGGAAAATAAAAATAAAGAGGATTTAAAGTCCCCCTCTCTGAACTAATGCAAACGTATGTACATGCAAAATGGGCCTCTGCTCCTGCTTATCTGGAGACACTGCAGACAGCTCGGCTTTAGCACTGCTGACAGGCAATGAAACAGCCTAACATAGCACTGCTCTCACCCTTAAATCCCTTTTTGGAGACGGAGATAAACGCGCAGCTCCTTCTCCCGAGCGCTGCAGCCCTGCCAGCAGAGCCTGCAGCAGGTGGCGGATCCCAGAGCGGGATGGAGCCAGGGCCAGAGGGGCCCCAGCTGCAGGAAAAGCTGCTCTGAGCAGAGTTGGATCCGGGATTGGGATGAGCTGGATGTGCACAGGTGAGCAGGGACAGGGGAGCTCGAGCTGCTCCGGCCCCAGACGGGCACTCAGGGGCTTCAGGAGGATAATGGAATCCTGGAATGGGTGGGAAGGGACCTTAAACTCTTCCCATGAAGGAATTCTTCCTCATGACCAACCTGCACCTCCCCTGGCAGAGCTTGAGGCCATCTCCTCTTTTCCTGTCGTTTGTTACCTTGGAGAAGACTTCCAACACATTCCAAAATCCTTGGGCAGCGCTGCCAACACCGAGTTCATCTGATCTTCCAAAAAACCCATTAGGAAAGCACGTTTCTTGTTATTTCAAGGGATCTTCTGGCAAACACAAGCAGAGCCAGGATTCTAAGAGCCTCCAAAGGATGGTCCTGAGCAGGTTTATAGGCCCACCATCTGCATATTAATAATCTTCTAGCACTCCAACCTGTGCTGAGCAGCTGCTTTCTCCTCTCAAAACCTGAGCTGCTGGAGAGTTGGGACATTCCCTGCAAAGCTGGGCTGGCTCATCCGTTTCACCCAGGATGAAAGATCTGAAAACATGACAGCTTGGAGGGCTTGAATGGGAATCATTATGTAACGTAAGTGCTGTTATTATTCCGAGCATATCGCGTGTTTATATCAAATGTAAGTGCCAGATTTTTATCCAAATAATTTCAATAATTGCAATTCCCATCCCACAATTTATATTGTCTGCCAGAAACACGAAGCAGAAGAGGCATGTGCACGTCCTATAAATAGCCTATTTTTCATAAACAGGCAGAAACGATGGGAAGGAACGTCTCATCAGAAAAAATGTCGGAACACAATGCAGGAACTTCGAACCTGACTGCTATTATGTGCAGCCAAGCCCCGACAGAGCTCGGTGCTCATTTCCAGCTCTTTCCCCACACATATTAGAGAGGGGGAAAAGCAGCAAGAGGGAAGAGAGGCCGGCTGAGCACAGAGCCCTTCCTGAGTGCACAGCCCCTGTGCTGGCAGTGGGAGCACAGCCAGCTCCTCTCTGCCCTTCCTGCATTCCTAATCCCCGAATCCATGCGGATCCTGCACTCCTAATTTACGAGCGTTCGGTGGGGGACTCCTCCTGACTTGGGAACAGATTGGCTCGGTCTAATGCTTGGAGATTATTAAAGGCAGAGCTATACTCCACTATCAAGTCTACAGATCTTTTATTTAGAAGATATGGTGCTCTAAATGCACAAAGAGCTCCCTGTCACCTTCACATTAAAGCCCCTAGTGCCTGGTAAATGGAATTATATAGCTGTCATCTCCTTTCCCCAAAGTTTTAAGAGTACAATGGGCTCATTTTTTCCCACTCCATCCCAGCTTCAGAACTAAGAGACCTACTTTGTATTGATTTAGAGTCTCGGAAATAAATAAACCTGCTTCTCCAATGTGATTCACAAGGAATTCATGATACACTATTGCATGATATATTTCAAGCTGCGGCTCCGGCTCTTTTTTCCCTTTGGTGAGTGATGGGGGAGGTGGGAGCTGGGGAGCTGACAGCCTGATGGTTATTGGGGATGGCTCCTGACTGCAAATCCACAGGCAGGTCCTGCTGGTGGAGCCCTTCCCTGCTTTCATTTGGTGAGATCAGCCAGGGGAGGGAGGAAAAAGCAATTGCACTTCACCTGGCAGGGGGCAGGGCAAGGTGCATGCAGGTGCACACGGAATTGCAGCTCCTGCCTGGACATCCCACCCCTCCTCACAGCTAGAGAGGGAGCAGGGCTCCACCTGGTCACACACACAAGAGCTTCTCTCTGTTTACAGCATCAAACACCTCTGGTGGGAAGACTCCTCCACCTTGCGATTGTTGAGGAGCATTTTGGAAAATTTCTGGGTTGTAGCAGAAAAATGAAGTTTTGCAATCTTGAGATCTGAACTACAAAGCTGAGATCAGACAGGCTCCAAAGGACCTCTAAAATATTTGCTGTACATATTAAAAATAAAAATTAATTTGGGAAGGAAAGTCAGCCAGGAAATAAAAACCGACAACTTTGCATCCGACCCAAAAAATTCCAAAGGAGCAGCTCGTCCAAACTGATACTTTTTCTTGAAGAGCTCCAGTTTCAGTCAAGTGGCATTTCCAAATGAAAAACGTCTTGTCAAAACCCTCGTGCCCCTCTCTCCTCTCCCTGCGTGTGTTTTGCTCAAGGTCACTCCCTCAGTCAGTGGTAAATCAAAAGGACTCAATACACTTTGCAAACTAAAATTACAGCCCCTATTCTACATGGTGCCAACACCCATAAATCCCACCTGTCTCAGCCTGGGGTTCCCTCATCTAGATATGAACCCCATAAACAATATTAATGGTTGTCTCCAACTCAAAGATCTCGGTCATTTCCTTTGTCACCCTCTGGACCCCAGAGAACCCTGTGACTCAGAGACCCCCAGGCAGTGCAGGGACCTCTTTCACCAGAACAGTGAAACTCTGTTCACTTCCCAGTGTGAGCTGGGGTTTAGTCATGAGAAATGCTGCAATTCTCCAGTGCTGTTCCTATAGCTCCCATGGTATGTTCAGAATCACCCCGATGTCCTCCTGGGGACACCCCAAGAGGGGTGGTCGGGACCAATAATTCTGGGATGTGTTTGAAAAGTTCAGCTCCTGTGGAGTATTAGGGAGCAGAGTTCATGCTCCAGGAAGAACATACCCTGCAGAATTCCCAGGAGCTGGGATACAGTCCCGGGGAAGAGATTTGGACAGGCAGAATATTGGCCACGGTGCTGAACTCCTGTTTAGCAGAATTAAACACACACAGAGCCCCCACCCACCCAGATAAACGGAGCAAGAGCTGTATTAAAAATGATGGAAGGAGGGAGAATAACAAAAAGTCAACAGAAATCTATTAGATTTTCTCCCCTAAGCAAACATCAAGGGACTGATAACGCCATGCCTGGAACGTAAATTGTCTCTAATGGGAACAATACACAAATATCACCACTTAAAGAAAGGCAATTAAAACGGAAATGCAGCAATGGAGGGCGGTGGTTGTTTATCTGCACGGGAGGCCAGGCATCCATCCTGCTCCACACAGAGCAGGGACCCGTGTGCCACCAGCAGTGCCACCAACCACCCGCCCTGGCAGGGACAGAGAGCAGTGAGCCTGGCTTTGCTGGGTCTGAACCACGCCTCCAACAGCACCACGGCCCTGGGAGCTGCAGAACCCAACCTTCACCACGAGGTTCCAGCCACCCCCAGTGCCAGAAGCAGCCAGGGCAGAGCAGAGGGGCCTCTCCTGCCTCCCAGCAGGGAGATAACCTCGGGCAGCTCCAGCCTCCACACACGAGGAGCCAACTCTTGATGCTGGTGAGTGTTGATTTCTGGTTGACACTTCCCACCCCTCCTTGCTTAGCATTCTCCAACACCCTGCACCCGTACAGATCTTCCTAATAGTCCTGCTGTGCCACTACAGACAGATTCATATCGTGCATTAATAATTATAATGCTTCTTTGAATGACAGGGCTGGCACTTGCTGTTCTAACTCACATGATTGCTCTCACATGATTGCTTTGATCTAATCCCAGCTCTGGAGTCATCTTCAGCAGATACTGAGCTATCCCCTGTCTTGAATCTCAAAAAAAAAAAAAAAA
>WEKY01010861.1:22376-46722 GCA_013390045.1 Picathartes gymnocephalus
AAAGGAATAATGAGATTTTTAAGTTAACGGCAGCACTCCAAAAACTGGAAAGTACCCAAGGTTAATTAGCCAGGCTGAGCTAATCACCTAAGAGCAATGGCAGGCAATAGTAGGTGATGGTGAGCAGCCCTGGCTTTGGAACAGGCTCTTCTGAAGAGGCAGCACCGTTTGGAAGTGCTGCTCCTGCCACAGCTCCACTCCCAGCACACCCAGGAGCGATGAAGAGGTGGAGGAAAAAAATAAAAGCAGGAACCATCTTATTTAACTGTTTTTATGTTGGCAAAATGATTTGTGCCCCGGTATTTCCATAAGAAGTGGGACCATTATTCTCCTGTAGGAACACATTTGGTTTGAAAAGTATCAGTGGGCAGCACGTGAAAATCAAAGGGGATGAATTATTCACAAGCCCCGATCAGAAGTGATCATTATTTCTGATGCTCCAAAGTGTGATTAGGATTCAGTGCTCAGCTGCCATTTGCTCCCTGAACGGCCCCAGCCCCGCAGAACCGCACGACACACGGAGATGACACCCAAGTTTCAGATGTGTCATTTCACACACACCTTCTCCCACTCCATCTCGGCCTTAATGGAACCATTAAGAGGCAGCAAAACGGGCGCCTTCCCGCACGGCGCTGCCCCGGCGCTCGCAAACGGCGCTCGCTTGACACCCAGTGTCAACACTAATCATGGCCTAAAATTAACACCAAAATTGACTTCAACATTAATTGCACTATCGATGGGAACGGTAATACACACACTGATGCAGTTCCAAATTGACTGCTGGTGGCAGCAGGAGCTGTTGACAACAGGCACCGAGGGGAACGGGGAAGGAGCCGATCCCAGGCTCCCCCCGGGAAGCGCGGCAGGCTCTGAGCAGAGGGGAGCCAATGCCAGTGGCAGCTGGTGCTGGGGAAAGAGAGCTTTTCAGGCTCTGTAATTCCTGGAGAAGCACAGCCAAAATCATCACAGGATATCCTGAGCTGGAAGGGATCCACAGAGAGCATCGATCCAGCTCCCAGCCCTGCACAGACACCCCGACAATCCCAGCCCGTGCATCCCTGAGTGTTGTCCGAACACTCTTGGAGCTCTGGCAGCCTCAACCATTCCCTGGGCAGCCTGTTCAGTGCCCCACAACCCTCTGGGGGAAGAACCTTTTCCTGAAATCCAGCCTAAACCTTCCCCTGGCACAGCTCCAGCTGTTCCCTCAGGTCCTGTCACTGGGCACCACAGAGAAGAGAAGAGATCAGTGTTGGTTTATTCCACTCTCCTCACAACAGGACAGTGCTGAGCCTGGGGACTGGAGGCCAGGCTTCATTTTATCTATTTACATCCAAATTTGGAAAGCTGAATGCGGGTATTTACTTGGTGCAGATGTACCAATTTTGGCATTTCATCACTGTTGAATCTGTTGCCTGAAACTTCAGCTCTAAACGAGCGACTCTGTGCACTCACACTGCGCAGAGCTTTCCACTTTTCACCTGGAGCACGAACCAGCTCCCAGGAAAAGGGCAGGGTGCACGTGCTGTGCCAGAGGCATTCCAGCTGCGTGCCTTGACAGGGGTGGAGTGCCAAAACGCAGGATTCCTTCTTGGCTCTGGGAAAGGTGTCCCTCAGCAACCCAAGCGTGGTCGTGGCAGCCCAGCCAAGCACGCTGGCACGAGCTGAGCGATGGCAGGGAACAGCTCCAGCATGAGACGCGACCAAGCGCCCAGGGAAAGGTGCCACAGAATCCCAGAATCATCGGGATCATCGAGCCCAACCTGTGACTGATCACCACCTTGTCACCCGGACCAGAGGGACACACCCAGTCCTTCCTTGGACACCTCCAGGGATGGGGATGCCAGCCCCTGCCAATGCCCGACCACCCTTTCCATGGAGAAATTCCTCCTGAAGTCACAGACGGGTAAAAGTACATTTCAGAGAGCAACAGCCAACCTTCACCAGGAGCTTTCCTGTGGGCAAGAACATTCCTGTCCACAGTGTCCATGTGATCCACATTACACCCGTTCAAAAATCTAAACGAAAATAAAGAAAAAAACCTTGCCACCACCTCCATCTCTGCTCCTGGAAGGCTTGGATTTGGGGATTTTAAAACCCTCTGAGAAACCTGCAGCTCTCGCTGCTGTTTTAATTCCCTGTGCCTGCCATAAAATGCAGGAACAGGGGGTGACAAAGCAGAACATGCAGCTCAACTATTAAGCTGTGCTTGTATAAAATGCATTAGCTACACCTTCCTGCCTCTGGCAATCCAGAAAGCCACCGGAGCAGCATTCCAGGAGCCCTCTGCCATCCTGAATTTCCCCTGGCCAAACCTTCCCAGCCACCCAGGAAAGGTGCTGCAGCCAAAGCTCCAGCAAACAGCTGGGATCGTGGATTATTTCTGATCCTGGTGCTACTGAGGAGGAAAAACTGTGACATCTAGTGCCAGCGGGGAAAATGACACATTTTCCACGGGCGCCGGGAGAGGGATGAGGGGGGATGAAAGTGGGGTGTTGCTGCAGGCCCTCCTTACATCACTTTCTCCCTGTCCTTGAGGATTAGCTGGGTTTTATCAGCAGCTGGTGCTTTCCTGGCGCCAGAGGATCAGGGGAAATTGTAGTCAAAAATACAGAAAGTGCTATAGAAAAGCATCTGAAAGCCCAGCTCAGGGCTGACAAGGAATATATTGAGTTCTGCAAGGGGCTGAGGGAATTACCTTTTCACACTGAGATTCCTGCTAATATGCTAATCTTGGGAACAAAGCCCTGGGCTTTGAAGGAGGTGTCAGTGTGCTCCAGGTCTTGTCTCCAGCACGGTGATTTAAACAGTGGGGGATACACTCCCAAACTGCTCTGTGTGCTCAGCCAGTTCCTGACTCTCTCAGAGACTGCCCCATTTTCACACACCCCACGAAACAGGATGAGTTTTAAGGTCCTTCCAAGCCAAACCAGTCTGGGGTTCTGTGACAAAGTGGAAAAAGAGGCGTCCTGTGGATGGGAAAAGGCCCTGTGAGCGATGGTGCCATGCTCCCAGGGCAGGGCCAGCAGCACAAGGACTGGGACCCTCTGCTCGGGAGCAGCCAGAGCTGCCTGGGAATGAACAGCAACTCGTATTTTCACAGCCCGTTAATTCCTCGGTCTCGGTGTTGAGACCACAGCTAATTACTGCAAGGGGAGTGAGCTACGCAGAGAAAAACCTCTGGGACTGGGAGAAGTCTCAAGACCTCAAGATTTTCCTGAAAACACGGATTTTTTTGCCCAAAATGCTGCTTGCAAACTCTGTGAGAACCCCAGGCTGGAGCTCCTGCCCCGTGTCAGAGCAGCAGCTCTGGCTGAACACACTGCCCACAAATCTCCTGGATTTTATGCTGCTTTCTCAATTCCTCCCATCAGCTCAAACACTCAGGGCACTCAGCTCAGCTGAATGCTGTAAGAGCAAGAGTGTCTTGACCCCTTTTCACACGAAGGAAATGTAACTGTCAGGAAAGCCAAGCCCTGGCTCAGAGCAGACGATCCCCCAGTGCCGGGGCTCCCACTGGAAGTGTGGGAATGGCTCTGATCCAAAACAAGGAGGACAGGAACCTAAATGCACCCAACAACATTTACCAGACAGAAATTCCCAATAGATATCTCCTCTTTACTAAAAAACACAATGGACAGTCTCTCCAACGACTTTGAATTCAGAAAATCAGCAACTTTTGCTGGCTACGAAGAAAAATAATAATGATAAAAATCTCACATTTACCCGCGAAGTTCCTATTTCAGCTGTCAGTCAGCTCACCAGAACCAGCTCTTACCCCTGGATCTCTGGGGCACAGACTCCACTGTGGGTTTGGAGGGACATCAAAGCCCACCCAGTGCCACTCCTGCCATGGCAGGGACACCTCCCACTGTCCCAGGCTGCTCCAAGCCCCAGTGTCCAACCTGGCCTTGGACATTTCCAGGGAGCCCACAACCTCTACAACCCCTCTGGGCAAGAAGACATTTGCTAGATCACATCAGATGAGATAAATTTAAATACCAACACTCCACACACCACAACAGCCATGTGATTTCTCTACAGACTGAGCACAACGAAGTCTACCAAGGGTTAAAAAAAAAAAGAAAAAAAAAAATCTCCTAATTTTTTCTTTTTTTCTGGTGGTCTTTGGGTACAGAATCTCCTATAATAAGACTATTTGTATTCATACTGGCAGAGTAAACACTACATGTTCATGCCCAGGCAGCTCTGTGCTTGTAATTTCAGCAAGAACAGAGCGACATCCCTGAGGGACTTTGCTATTTCCCCAGGCACCCTCCACTCAAACGCTGAAAGAGAGAAAGATGATGGCACAAGGCTCCCCAGCAGCCCCAGCGGGCTCTGCCAGTGCAGGGAACAGCTCCTTCCAGCTTTAATCAGACCAGTTCAAGCATCTCTCCTCCAGTCCAGCAGAAGACAAGGCTGCAGCGAGCCCAAAGTCACCGTCAGGGCAATTTGGAAACATCCTATTCCAAACCTTCCCCCGAGGAGATCCATGCAGGAAATGGTGAGGAAAACCCCCGTTTCCTTGCCTCACTACCCTGATGTTTTTGAACAGAGCCTTAAGTTGCGTATTCAGGAAAACGCGGTTCAACGACACCACAAAAAAAATAAATGATAGCATCACCTAGAACTGTTCAAATTTAAATTACTGCAGAACGTTCATTTGTTAATTCCCACAAAAAAACCCACCACGTCTTCTAGTGGTTATCTTTGCTCTGCAGTCATTCCAAAGCGGTGATATTTGCCTTCCTACTGGGAAGACACCCCAGCAAAATCCCACCACGAGAGCACAGCCAACTCCTCCTCGAGCTCCAGGAGTGACTCCACCACTCCCAGCATCAGCTCCTTGTAACTCTTGAGTAAATCCTGCTCTAGAGAGTGATGTTCCACACACCTTGATACAAACTGTGTGGGGAGGATGGAAATGGAAGTATAAAATATTTTTTTCCGTGGTTTGGGTTTTTTGGGTTTGTTTTTTTCTTTAGCAAATGAAAATATTTCTATTTAGTCTTGTAAAATACATTTTGCTCAAATACAAGCCCCGGTTACCTGGAACGGCTGAATGAGCATTTTTTAATTATGAAGGAAACCCAGCACAGGCACAGGTTTGAAACGGAATCATCATTTACCGTGGAAGTTAAAATACCCATTGTAGGGAAGGTATTAATTTTTAATGAAACAAAAATCTCATTTTCAGGAGCGAGGTTTCATCTGCGAAAGGCTGAATGAATAGACTTTGTGCCTGGCTGGTAAATTTTCATTACAATTGTCAAACCCAGCCCAAAACACACATCCTGTGGGGCACGGAGGGAGAAGAAGCACGAAAGGGAAGTGGCACTTGCCTCGTTTCCTCCTGGCAGCCTGTTCATGTGCACGAGCTGGCCCTGGTCATCCAGCACCAGCTCCGTGTAGGTCAGGATGTCCGAGGGCAGCGGTGCTGGTGGCAGGAATGCGTGCTCATTCATGGAATTCCACAGCTTGATCAAAGACTGGGGGCAGGAAGAGAAATTCTCCTTAAGAACATCAAGCGCAAATATTTCTCTTCAACGTGCTCTGGCGTGGTATTCCCAACAGGATTTGGGGTGATTCCCAACAGGACACCCTGAAATATCCCCTCCCGCCAGTGTGGCTGGCAGTATTCCAGGGATATCACCTGCTTTGGGATTTGAATCATGAAACAGTTTCCCCCAAAATGAAATTTGAATTGATGTGGTTCAGGACAGAACCCAGCAAACCAGAAACACCAGCTAGGAAGGGCAGATGACAAGGTGGGAAAACAAAGAAGCAGCAGCAAGAAAGGGAAGATGGTTTATGTTTCAGCTTCTACTGTTTGACTTACTAATGCAACTCCAGCAGTAATTTACCCTAATTTCATTCCAAGTAGACTCAATCCATAGCTGATAATCCCTGGGGACCACTGGGAGCCACTCCAGACCCTTGGCTCCCCTGACAACCAGGATGGCAAAGAGAAGAGCCCAAAGAACACTCACCTGCCTGAACATCTCAGGAATGTCATAGACATATGATGTCCCTAAAGTCTGTGCCTGGAACCTCTTGGACTGCAGCAGGTCTTTGGTCACGTAGGGGGTGTTGATCAGCATCCCGTGGAGCGGTCCCTGCTTATCTCCATATGCCTGGAACATGATCTGCAGGACAAACCACATCCCGGTTAATCCACGGGGTCCGCACGCAAGCTCTTACCAAAAATCCCCGGGCCCCTCCAGCAGATTGTCCCTGCAGGGCCGCTGGCACAGCCAGGCTCCCCGTGCTCCATCACCCACCGCTGCCCTTTGGTGATGCCTTAAGTCTTTTCCTGTTCTGCTTTAGCTTCATATTCAGTGTTACTGAGTTCTCCTCACAGGGCAGTCAGGCACAACAGTTCTCTCCAGCTCAAATGCAAGGACAATCCTTCCCAACCTCAGGAAACCCAAAAGCACCAACAACGTCAAAAAGAGGAGGCCGAGCAAGGAGGATGGAACTCCATCATTCCAAGTGATTCATTGGCCAGTTCAGCTCCAGATGCCAATGGAGCAGAACTTCTCCAAGTGTGAAGCCCCGTGGCCAGGCCCCTTTTCTGTGCCCATCTCGAGGCCCATCCTGGCAGGGCTGCAGCCGGGCTCTGGCATTGCCAGGCTGTGCCCTTGGAAGGCCTTGCCATAAATCCCTGCTTTATTCCTCTCCTTCTGTCCGCCCTCTGCTCCAGCTCACACTGGCGTCACTGCGCGATCCCAGCAAAAATTCCCTTCCAAATCCTGCCTGCCCCATCCCAGGGGAGCACAGAGCACACAGAGCCACATCCCCAGCACAAAGCCAGGCCTGAGAGGAGCTCCCGCTCCCCAGCAGCTCCCCTGCCAGCGTGTCTGTGCCGCTGTTCCAGGAGAACGCCGTGATTTACGGAGCGGGACCCGCGGCTGCGCCCGCGAGCCGGGTCAAGCCTTGCATATGTCACCGGGCTTGAAGTTTTGATATTGTAAGTTTAAAAGATTTTTCCCAGAGTAGCAACATGAATTATCAACTGCAGTGCTTCGTGGCGCTATATATTCCGGGCAGGCAGGATTTGGAAGGGAAGGTTTTCAATGGAGAAACGGGGAGGAGATAAAAACGGGATAAAAACGCCTTAAACGGCCCAAATGCTGCTTAACAGGGACACACCTGGCAGGAGGGACACGTTCAGCATGTGTTTAACAGAATTTATCTAATTGAACTTGAATTAATTGAAGAATTCCACAAAATTCAGTAAAGCCTATTTCTGTTTTTAGATAAAACCGGTTTTACCTAAAACTCTCTTTGTTTGTGCAGTCTCTTCAGTAAGCACAAACATTAATTTGGGAGGCAGTTTCTTTAATGGGAGAAGCATTTGTTCAGGGTAGTGAGTGTGTGTGACAATGCCTGCCTTGGGATCTGCCAGGATCTGCACTTGGGGCCCAGTTCTCCTGAAATCTCTGGGAAGCTCCACAGCAGCTCTGTAGGGAACTGGAGAAGTCTGTGGTGAACATCACCACTTATCACTACTGAAGAAAAAAGAGATCAGGGCCATTCTCTCACCATGAAGCCATTTTCCTATTCTTCAGAAGTCATTAAAGTACCCAGCATATCAGTAATATTTGATTTTTTTTTTTTTTAATTATTTCTCTAAGTTTTAAAGAGCCCTCTGGAAACACAGGGAAAAATCCACAGACCTAAACTCGTCCTATAAACCTCCATCATGAGGGGGAAAATTCCTAAACATATCATATATATTTTTTTACTATAACCTGGTGTAATATTCTGGAAAACAAATCCAATTTAATACTGGAAAATTGCTAAAGCCACACACACCCACATGAGCCCATTCCCCAAGCTTTAAATAATGAAGCTCATCAGTTCAGAGTTCACTTGCGACCTTCACAAGTGACTGACCCAACTCAAGGGTTAAGCTGAGCTGCTGGAGATTATTAAAATGTTCTTTTCTTTCCTCCTGTCCCCTCAAAGGCAGGAAGGAGGTAAAACACACTGACACTATCTGTTCTGGGATCTCAGAGCTGGATGGACTCCACGGCCAGCAGCTCGCTGGAAAAATTAAATGGAAGAAGGGGGAGAAAAGGTGACTCAGCACTTTGTGTTCCACATTCACAGTGCCCAAGTGATTTATTCTGCTGCTTCTCCTGCCTGGCAGAGAGATGATTACAGAGGGAGATGTAAACATTTCTCTATTTAAATATTTTCCATGCATCCCATGCTCCATGGATTTTAGCATATGTAGGTATGGCAGTTAACCACACTGTTCCTGCACCACAAAAAACAGAAATAGCACAACAGCCACAACCATTACAAAACAGCCCATCACGCTTCATAAAAATGATATAAAAGCACCTTCCATAATTTTACATCATCCTACCCAGGTCATTCCTTATATCTTTAGAATTTAAAGGACAAGTCCACAGATTTTCTTCTATCAACTCAGGGGAACTTATAATTAATAGTATTTTATTACAACCTACAGGATGAGCATTGGCAGTGCTTCCTTTCCTAGTACTTTTTTGAGCGCTCTGAGGGAAACTCTTCTGGAAAACAGCTGCTCAACTGAGTGAGGGCACGTACAAAACAACCAGAAGACTTGACTGACTCAATTAATCACATTTTCACATCTGCTGCTGCAAGTTTATCTCTGCATTCTCCTTCCCTTGGCTCAGTTGAACAGCAATTTTGTGTTGCATTGAAATGTACTACTGGGCTTGGAGCAACCTGGGGTAGGGGAAGGTGTCCATGTCCATGGCAGGGGGTTGGAATGGGATGAGCTTTAGAGGTGCCTTCCGACCCAAACCGTTCTGTGATTGCCTGGAAACACCGCAAACCACAGAAGAGCTCCATCAGGTAGAACACGTCCCCTTCCCAGAAACACGGGGTTGGAAGAGACCTTTAAGATCATCCAGTCCAACCCATGCCCTAACACCTCAACTAAACCACGGCACATCCAATCGTTTTGTAATCACATCCAGGGATGGTGACTCCACCCCCTCCCCTGGGCAGACAATTCCAATACTTTATCACTCTTTCCATAAAGAACCTTTTCCTAATATCCAACCTATATTTCCCTTGGCACAGCTGTGTCCTCTCCCTCTGCCAGTTGCTGCCTGGAGAAAGAGACCAACCCCCACCTGACAACCAACCCACAACCACCTTTTAGGAAGTTGTAGTGACGCCTTAAGTTTTAATTTTTATATTTTCTAGATCAGTACTGCTTTAATGTATAACTCTAAAACTCCACAGCCTGGCAGCTGCTGCCTCACTGTTTTATTCAGACCAAACAACTTCTCTGCAGGCCCTACCTTCAAGGACAGCCTGTGTTTCCAAGCCCAGAAATGTCAACAGAACAGCAGTGAAGAGAAGGGGGGGCTGAACTGGAGAACGGGACTGCACTGCCTGAAGCCAGAATTGGACATTTGGCTTCTGAAATGCAGGTGGACCAAGCTTAGATCTGTCCAAAAACACGTGTTGGTCCATCCTGGGTGTAGCCTGGGCCAGGCTCTGGTGCTGCCCAGGCTGTGCCCTGTGACGGCCTTTCAATAAATACCTGCTTGATTCTTTTAACTCTGTCTGCCTTCTGTTCTAGGGAGCCTCTCGAGGCATCAGGTTTTGGCAACCACGAAGGGACAGAGGCTTCTGGAAAGCGATAACATCACCTCTGAGTCTCCTTTTCTCAGAACATCCCCTTCCCAACGCTCTCATGCAAGCCCGGGTTTGCAGGGACGTACCTGTCCCGTCCTGGAGTCCGTCACCTCCTTGTAGAGGCTGATGTCCAGGTAGTACCCGGACTCGTTGGTGAGGAAGAGGCGGATGGGGATGGCCTTCCCCGTGGGCGTCAGGCGGATGTTGATCTTCAGCTCGGCCGGGAGCACGCGCAGCTTCCAGAGGCGGCTCCCGTAGCGCATCACCATGGAGCGCACCGACTCCTCGATCTGCAGGGGGACAAGGCTGCCCTCAGAGGCGCCCCGAAACCTGGCCTGCGGGAGGTGGCCCTGCCCGTGCCCCAGGGTGGATGAGATGGGTTTTAAGGTCCTTTCCAACCCGAATTATTCTGGGATTTTTTTCTGGATCCATCACTGCTCCAAGGTAAGGGAGAAGCGTCACGCCGCAGCACGCGCCCAGTGCAGTTACAGGACACTGGTGACCTGTCCCTCCTCATCCTAAGCCTTGAGACAGGCAGGAACTCCACCTGGGCGCTGCTGATGTGCTGGGACAGTGCTGGATTCACATCCCTGTTTCCTCATGGCACGTGGAAATCACAGAACTCACAAGGTTGGAAAAGACCTTGAAGTCCCATCAAGCCCAACCACCCCAGCACAGGGACCCCCCCCTGCCTCCCCTTCTCCCACCTCAGCTCCTCAGGCATCGCTCACACCTGGGGACAACAGAATCCAGGGAAGCCAAACCCTTGGCAAGCAGCTCTGTAGCCCTTGTATGCACAATAATCACATTTCACTGCCTGCACGGAGCTTTAAATCAACAAAGCAATTACCACTTGGAGCTGGGCCTTCTGCTCTTCCATTAAACTTTATAAAATACCACTGTGGGCAAAGCGCATATTAAAAGAAGGCAATTTATAGGCTGGGTTAAGCATTTTTCCCAAAAAAAAAAAAAGTCTCTTTTGCACAGCAACTCAAGGAAAAGTCATGGTTTGTATCTGAGGGCAGCCCAACTTCAGGGATGAATATTCCAGCTTCTTCTGAACTTCCTGGGAACCAGCGGCTCTGGACACGCCGGGAAAGGTTCATTCAAAAGTGATTTAAGCCACCAATTTTTAACCATGATTTAAAAGTCAGCAAGCAAGAGAGAGTTATTTTGATACCCAATTCATCTTTTTAAACTTTCGGTTGTTCTCCTCAGGAAAGGTCAGCTCTCATCTTTGGGTACCCATGAACTGAATGCTGATTTCCAGCTGAATTCAGTCTGGACTTGGGACTTGCTTCGTGGTGATTCTGCTAACCACAAACATCCTTTATGCCTGAACACTTTCATCTGTGCATCTACAAGGCTTTATGTTCATTTATTTATAACATTGATCTCTGCAGTTTTGTATCAGAGACTGAAAACGAGGCACTTTTGCAGCTGATTTTACAGATTTTTTTTAAGCTCCTACTTTATCTCATGTTTTATTTGGATGGAATCTGGACTTTTCTAACAAACAGAGCAGCATTTACATCTGCCACCTTATTAAAACTGTTTATCTCAAACACCCAATGAAAAAATAGGTTTGGTTTCAAAGACAAAACATATTTCTAATAATTGTCCCTTGGTTTACACAGAAGAGCTGAGCTGCACAACAAAACTGCTTTAAACTGCCAGAGGGCTGGATTGGATGGGATATTGGGAAGGAATTGTTCCCTGGGAGGGTGGGGAGGCCCTGGCACAGGTTCCCAGAGAAGCTGTGGCTGCTCCTGGATCCCTGGAAGTGTCCAAGGCCAGGCTGGACGGGGCTGGGAGCACCCTGGGACAGTGGAAAGTGTCAGGGTTGGAATAGGATAAACTTTAAGGTTTAATCATGCCATGACTCAGTGATTCTATGAATAAAAGACCATTTAGTTCTGACAAGTGAAGGCCTGGAAAGACAGCCAGCCCCGAGCCGGGCAGGAGCTCCCACCTTGGAGGGGTCCATGATGACGGTGGGCACGAAGTTGAGGAAGATGTGGTTGCAGTCCGTGCGCACGTTGGTGTTGTTGAAGGCCACCTCCAGCTCGTCCATGGCCTCCAGCAGCAAACGCTCCCCCTCGTTTTGCAGGTACTCAAAGGAGGCTTCCTGCCAGACATTGCCAAAAAAACCTTGACTTTTTGCTCACAAATCACTGCCCCAGAACGCGAGGTTCGGAAAACTGCAGGAGGAGCTGATGGAGAGAACAGAACCCCAGCACAGAGCCAGGGTGGATCCCACACCCAGCTGTTCTGTGCCCTCCTTCAGCTCAGAGTAAATGTGAAACCAGACTGGGCAAGCCACTGCTGCCTCAAAATCTAAGGATTTCTAACTCTCCTCTTGGACCCCTGAAAAATCTCCCAGGAATAGCAGGACTTCAAACGGATGGCTCTGCAGAGCAGCACCAGCAAGGAGAGGGCACAACCCCCAGCCCTCCAGGCAGGGAATGCTCAGTTCTGGATCCTGCAGCCCCCTGGGATGAGCCAGGGCTCCATGGAAAGGCACAAACTCACCTTGGTCACCAGGTCCGAGTGCCTTATGATGGCCCTGACGAAGAACCTGTAGTCTGTCACCTCTGTGCCCACCTCCACCTTGGCTGCCCCCAGGTAGAGGTGCATTTTGTGGTTGGCACAGGGGATGGCTGTGAGGTCGAAGTTCCTCATGCGGTTCAGCTCCAGCTGGAAGGCCAGGGCTGGCTCCAGGTGCCGGTAAATCCGGTCCTCCTCGAACTGCAGGGGCCAGGGACACAGCAAAGGGTGGCAAAGAGCGCGTTGGGAAGGTCAAGCACTGAGGGCAGGAACTCCACAACACCCCTTGTGACATTTCTTATTTAATCCAAACCCGAACAATTCCAACAAACCCAACCCAGGCTTTTCTAACTCACGCAGTCGCTGGCAGTGCGAGCTGTGAAATTGTTGAAGGTAAATTGCAGGACAGCAAGTTCTCAAATCAACCCCCCTTCAAAAACCCCTCTCTTCCACAGAAACCAGAAGGTTTTGTCCAGATTTTGAGCAGTGAATCACTGCATGAAAGGAGGATAAAGCCAACGCTTGGAGGAAAGTATTAAGAATATCCAACTCACCTTATCCCGGGCACGGAATGTGAAGAACTTTGGGAATTCCCTCTGTTTGAAAATAAAAACAACGCTGTTAGTCCTCCCAAAGCAAGCACTGATGTCCCCAGAGTGCCCTCAGGCCACTCCTGGGGCAGCACCACAGCACAGGAGGTGACACAAGTTGTTCCCAGCTACTTTTTCAACATCACAAAGGTGGTGGAAAATCAAGTCACCCTCAAGACAGCAGAGGTAGCTTAAACCTGCCCTCACTGATGCAACAGTGGCTACTTGATTGGCTTTAGATGATTATTGTTAATTATTAACAGACAACAACATGGAAGTGTCCAGTAGCGGGACACTTTTTCTAGTTCTGATTCCTGTGGGAATGTCTGGAGTGCTATGAACACTCTGTTATGGATGCAGATGTGCAGAACAATGATCTTATTCTACAGCTCTTTTCATGCCATTACTGCCAGAAATACCCTCTTCCCAAGGGAAACTGGGAGTTGTGATCAAACAACTTTATTCTCCTGTATGGAACACCAAAAACTTTACAAGAATCCCCCCAAACACCACTTCTCTGTTTTTCTGTTGCACAGATAGAACCCTGGCAGAGACCTGAGAGGTTTTTGAAATATTGTACAAATCTTAGAGGAAGAGAGGAAGCCTAGACAGCATCCTGTCCCTCCAGGCAAACCCATCCCCTCCTCTGGAATTGCACTTTTACTGGGCAGAGGAGCTCTGGTCAGTGCTTTGCACATGAGAACACTGCTGCCTGTGCTGAAGGTGACCTGAAGGGACACACACAGCTGGCCAGAACTCTCTTACTCAGCTAAAAACAGGGAATCTGACCTGGAGTCACTGAATTTCTGGCTCACATTCCATTATCCACGAAAGATGAACAACCCCAGCTGGAGGCAGTGCCACCACCAGTGATTCTGTGCAAGCCACCACTGAGCAACACAGATTTTAGGGCTGAAAGTACTGTTCTAGCCAGTCACCTTCCTTCTATCCCAGGTAAAACAACACCCAAACCTCACTCAGTTGAGCAAAGTAACTTGTGTTTGCCTGGAACGCCTTCCGAAACAACCAGTGGTACAAGAAACATTGCCTGAGAATTCAGGCTCACCCAGAACACTCACTGTGAGCATCATCTAAGAAAAAACAACTTTTTCCACGTTTCCTCACTCCTCCCAATCCCTCCTACCTGTCCTCTGCAGGCTGCCAGCTTCTCCCACCATCTCCACGCTCATCCCACCACTAATGGAATTGCTTCCAAGGCATCTCACTGGTGTGGTGGGCAAATATCATCATTAGATGTGCACACACACGCACAAAAACCCTCAGTGCTCTGGTACCAAAATCCAAAAGAGTGCTCCATTTCCTAGGCAGAAGAATTATACCCCTGCTGGGTTCTAATCAACCAACCATCATCAAGACAATCAAAATAATTTGCCTAAATTAGCCAATCAAGACACCCCGCAAACTGCACAATGCGAAAAGCTACACCAGAAATCATCAGAGTTGATTATTATACTAATAATCACGTTAAAAACCTAATGAGATGAGGAAATTGGAAGCTTGCTGGAGCAACTCTCTATTACCTCAACATGCTGGGAACTAATTATATAGACTGTAATTAAAACAAAAACAAACCCAAGCCCAGGCCCTGGCTAAGTTAATAGTTGGTCCAGTAATGAAGGGGCTGGGACAGCAGACTAATAAGGAGTGACAGAGCAGCTCCCAGAGGTGCTCCACAAACTTTGCAGCCAGATGAGAGCACAGTGAGGATCCAGGGAGAGCTTGGGGATGATTCCTCCTGTTCTGTGCCTCCCTCCTGACCTCTGACACATCCCACAGCACTTACTCTCAGCAGCTCTGATTCTTCACTCCCCCAACACCCATCCTGTTCTCTAAAACTTCCTTTTCCAAACCTAAAGTCTGGATTTGCTGGCTAAATGTTCCAAGAAACTCTCCACAAAATCCAGCTGCCTAAGCCATCAACTGACACCTCTGTGCCTGTACTGTGAGCAACAATTCCCACCTGTGACTCCCACACAGGTTCAAACACTGGTTTTGCTGCTTTGTAAACTCATTTTCCCTTCATAAACCCTCCTAGAGCAGCTGTGTTGAGCACAGGATGAATTTCTTGCACTTCAAAGGCTCCTGATAACTTCCAGAGTTGAGAAGTAGATTTAAAAAAATCTGGTTTATGCCTCACGTTGCCACCTAAACCAGCCCTCCCTGGTGCCCAGGCCCTGGGGAAAGAAGTAATTCTCAGCAGTAAGAGCATCAAACATTTCCCACACCACAAAACCACTCTGCAAAATTTACCAAGTCCCTTCAGTGACTGCTCTAAGCTATCTTAAAAATCAGTAAGAAGCCAAAAGAAATCAGCACACTACATAAGAAATACAAAGGTTTCACTAATAATTGCACTTTAGAACAGAAGACAACACCGAAACAGAAGGAAATCTCAATCAGTGTGGCTTCCTGAGCTCAGCCAGGTAACCAGAGAGACTCTGAATGCCCAGCCTGGGTTTGCAGTCAGATATTCCAATAAAGACCTCAACACTTCACTCTGACATCAGTGTGGGCATTAAATGCCTGCCTGAGACCCAAAAGAGAAGCCCAGAGCCCCCTGAGTGCCCCCTGGCCTCACATTAGGAATGCCACAGGTTCCGGGCCCTTTTTACTTACATGGAATCTCTGATCCACCTCATAGTTGACCTGTTTCCTGAAGTCCTTACAAACGAAACATACACACATAGGAAGAAAAAAAAAAAAGCAGAAGACAGCTAGCAATTAGGATTAAAATCAAAAATTAATTAATTCAAGAATACAAGAGGCGTCAGGATTGTTTACAATTGTAAATTCATTTTCTTAAGAGAATTCATGAAAACCATCTCAAGTTTTAGAGGACAAAAACAGTGAAGAGAGAACTAAATACAGTAAATGCAGCATTTAATTTGGGGGAAAATGGTGTAATGAGCTAGAAACCAAAGAGTTTTGAGCATCAGGAGAGATATTGAAATACCTTTTGTGCTACAAGGAAAGTCAGCCTCCGAATGCCGTGCTCAATCAGGACTGATTTCTGCAAAAACAAAGATGGGAACAGGTGACTGGGCTGGCAGAAAAAGAACATACTGAAAACACACTGGAATCCTCTACGAAGTGAAAAAGCTCTGCAGATCCTCCTGCTCCCCTTCAGCCTCCTCAGAGCGAGGATTTCCCACCTGAGGCTCCTTTAGCAAAATGAATCACAGGAACAGTGAATTCCAGCTGGGCCTGGCTATGCAGGAATGCAGGAGAGTCACCCCCAAATCTTGTAGGAAATATCCTTGTCCATTTGCCAAGATTGCTTTTCGAAGGGAGCACAGCATAAATGTGGTAAGATCATGGACAGTGAGTTTTAAAGGAATTAAGCCACAGAAACATTTAGCTCACACGTGTCTTTGGCACAGTGAGCTCACGGATAACCCAGCCCAAAGGGCACATCCAGCCTTTCAGCCTGGAGAAGGCTTTGGGGGCCCTCATCGTGACCTGCCAGCACCTTGAGGGCATTCAAATAGAAGGGAGAGGGACTTTCTGTATGGGCAGAGAGGAGCACGACAAGAATCAGATGGACAAGGGTTGGCTGGGATGTCAGGTGGGGCCTTAAGGTCCCCTCCAAGCCAAAGCATCCCGAGATTCCAGGATTCTGCCTTGCAGAAGTGATACAAGTCAGGTGTCAGTTGTTATTTTTTTCAAACAGATCAGAGAGCATCCGTTCTGGTTGCTTCTTCCCCAGATTCCCCTAAGCCTCCTCTCAGTATTTGCCACACCACTGATCCTTTGAAGTGTTAAAGATCTCGTAATTCTCCTCTTTTTCAAACTTTTCTCCTTCCACCTCCCTTTTCCAATTTAAAAGCAAAGAACACCAAAAGGAACAACAACTCGGCTCGAGCAGGAACAAACCAGCCCCTCCCAGCACAGACTGTGATGTTTCACTAAGGTTAAGCCCTCTGAAAATGAGCAGCAGTGACTATATTCACGGCAAGAGGAGGAAAATAACTTTAATAATGCCATGATTTAAAAAGCAAAAATTGTTATTGCTTTTAAAATTCCACAAGTGGCAGACAATAACAGCAGAGCAACAGGACTCTGATTACATGGTAATAATGTGGGTCTCCCAGCAAGGCCACAGCTATTACAGAGCGATTAGCCATCAGCACCTGGAGGAACTCCATTTCCACTGACTGCCTCAATCTCCTCCACAAGTCATTTACAAGTATATGATCCTAATTTCTATTAGAAAAACCACACACAACATGCTGGGACTGGAAGATTATTTGGACAATTTGGATCAACCTATTTGATAGTTTAATGTGGTTTTGGAGTTTTTTTTTTTTTAATATATATATATATTTTATTTCTTTCCTTTTATCCCCTCCCATAAAACGCCTGGAGCATGATCAAGCAGATGAAAAGCAGAACTAGTTTTAATTCTTAGATTCGATTGTTTTCCTTGTTTAAAGAAAAAGGAAGCTGCTGAAGCCACGTGGATGCCAGCCCCATTTTGGAACCCCTGATTTCTGCAGGATGTGCTCCCACCTCCCACATGGAAAAGTTGGAAATGCTCCCAGAACCAGAGCAGGTACCAGGAATGCCAGTTCCTGGTGGGATATTCATCTCCACAAGCTGCTGGAGTTCTTCCCACCACCAGAAAAGCAGGTGCAGGCAGAGCCCAGAGTGGACACAAGGAGGCTGTTCCCAACCCAGGCTGCCCCAGCACTAAAAATTGGGACTCTGAAGTGTGTCCCAACATTTGGGACTCTGAAGTGTAGCCCACACTCAGGAAGGAGCAACAGAACACGCCAAATAATTCCACCCTGTGCCAGGAATATCATATAAGGTGGATGCTCCGGCATGCAAACAAGGACACTCAATTTTAACTGCATGAAGACTACGGTGACACAGAAACACAGGACACTTTAATGTCATTTTACATGGTTCTGTAACTCAGACAACTTTATCAGCAGGGAGAGGGACGGAACACATTTTACAGAGGAGCTGGAAACAGTTAATGAAGATTGACCTGATGGGTTTAAAACCTTCCAAGTCTTTCATCCCATCAAAAATTAAAGGGAAGAAGTCCTGACCTGACAGATTAAAAGGAGAAACAATAACCTGGTGGCTTCAGGAAGGTGCAGCTACACCCAGTCAGAGAAATGGGACAGCTTTAGCCGGGATAAATTAAGGATGTATCTGTGGCACGTTTGTTTTGAAATCAAACAAAAAAACCCCAAACCTAGGGAACATAGAGACTTTTTCCAGCCCTGCAAACCGCAGAGACGCAGAGGGGGCAGGCAGGGAGCCTCACCTTGCTCTGGGTGAACTCCCTGAACATGGCAGCCAGGCCGTCGTCATCGACGTCGCTGTCGGTTTTGATGGCCACATTGAGGATGTGGATGGGCTCCTCCCGGGCACTCTGCAAGGACAAGGGAATATTCCCCATGGTTAAATAATCCATAACACCTGGCAGTCCTCAGAACAGGCTCCCTAAATGCAGCTTTCGAGCAGAGATGCCCTGGGGGAGATGATCTCAGCAGAGCTGAGAAAAGTCAGAGGGAAATCCTTGACCAAGCAGCCTCACAAATTTGCAGTTTCACAGAAGTCAGTGTCCACAAACATCAAACAGGAGCTTCCTTTGGAGAATCCAACTCTGAGGATCAGACAGGACACAGGGTCAGGGCCTGTCTTTACCCGATGAAGCACAAGGACAGTAGAGGACTTTGGCATCGAGAAAAGTAATTAAATTAATCAAAGTGTAGGGGCAAAGCAATGTGAGTTTTCATATCTACAACAACACGAAATAATGTGGAAACATCAACTACATTAGAGCTCCAAGCAATTACAAATTCAGCCTTCAGGAGCCTGTGATTAACTGGGAAAAAGTGAGTCTGGACAGGAAATTACCTTGGTGAGGTGAGGGGAATGTGAAGAGAGGGGTCTGAGGACATTAAGGTTGACAGGAATATTCTGGAAAAAGCTGCAGTGCTTACACACATCAGGATTGATGGATCAGTGGAAAACCAAGCCCTGTTCTGGACACAGACCATATTCCAGCAGAGCTTCCCACTCCTGTGGAGCTGCTAGCTGTGTCTCTAAGGGAAACTGGACTTGTATCCCTACGGATTAGGGACCTCCTGCTTCCTCTGCACCTGTTCTCCACATCACTGCAAAAACTGAGCCGCTCCACTCAGCTTTTCCTCCTGAAAACAGCTCCAAGAGGTAGAACAGAGGGCAGAATCAGGATTTAAGGCGACTGGGAAGAGTGTAAGACAGGAAACACGGCGAGTCAGAGGTAGGACAAAGACGGCTGAAGATGCAGTTCAACATCCTGGTGCACAAAGGAGGTCTGCAGACTTAATGGTGGGTTTAAACTCTGTTATGCTGCTGTGCATCCAGTAATTCTGCTGATGCTAAAAGCCATAAACTAAATTTACATGGAGAGCAAGAGGCTGAGCCGTGGTTTTAGGACAGAGCTGGGAAGCGGCCGCCTACGCCGAGTTGCCTGCTGTGGAACAAGCAAGCAAATCACAGCCATAAATACACAAAGCCCCTAAGCCCTGCTAGGAGGAGCATCCAGCCTCAGCCCCGCTTCCAGCCTGAGAGTGCCTTCCAGAAAAACACACACCCTACCTTGTCTTCATCGTACAGGGAAGCGTGGCCAGCCTCGGGGAACGTCGGGCTCTGCGGGGGAGAGTCACAGAAGCAGCCCATGACTTCATCAAAGATCCTGCAATACACCAGGGAAGGAGCAGTCAGCACCACCGCCCTGAACCCAGCAGCCCTGCGAGGAAAGGGCTCCTTCCCTTGCTGGGCTCCAAGGTCAGGAGGCAATTCCTCAAACCCGAGTTTGTCAGAGACCTCCTGGGTGCAGGCTGAGGGCTCTGCTGGGGAGGTTTGCCCACCCCAAAAGGCTGGAAGCACAAGGAACTCCCCCCACCCTACAAATCCAAGGAGCATTAGGAGCAATCAGCCCGTTCCCAAATGGTCCCCGAGCAGCAGGAACCCGGGCAGTGACCGGGAACCCCTCTGCGTGCACACTGCTCCTCCAGCAGCCTGAGCCTGCAAGGGGACACCCACCGGCATCCAGGCAGGGAAACACGCTCGGCACCAGCCTAAACCTGCCTCCAGACCTGGCAAAGCCTTTGCCCAAGCTCTGCCAGGGCCCAGCTGGGGAGGTGGCCACGTTCCCAAGCCCCCAGGCTGGCCACGCACCTGACAAAGTCCTCGAAGGTGCGGAAGGAGACCATGCCACCCATCCGCTGGCAGGGAGGGGTGAAGGAGTTGTCCAGCAGCACGTCGCTGACACTGGCCACGTGCACCATCCCGTAGTGGTTGAGGTTGGAGGAGAAGGACATTCTAAACAGCAAGGCAACAAGGGCACAGTCAGCAGGGACAGGGGAGCACTGGGAGCAGGTTTGGTGCTCTGATCACCTGGAGCGTGGCTGGGCATCCAACTGAAATGTTGGATTTCTCAGCCTTCCCCAGAGCCCCTGCCATGCCTCTGGTGCCACCCTCACCTGGATGTTGTAGGTACAGAACACTCAGAGTTAGCAAATAACATTAAAAATCCCTTAAAACAGGTATTTCTTGAGACGACAGGAGAACTCTGACTATGCAAAGCTGAACTGATTTTTCCTCCTGCCTTTATGTTTTGCTTTACAGGTGGAATATGATTCAAACAGCAACAGTTCTAAGATTTGACACTTGAAAGATTCAGTACATTTTTACAAATTAGGTTGAAGCACACCATGCTGTATTATCTCATTGCCTCCATGATTTTTCTGACCATACTGTAATTTGCACTCCTCAAATGCACTGTGGTACAGTGACTTCTCCAAAATTCTTTACTGAGCCTTACACTCATATTCCTACCCTTTCTGTTCAAGAAACAACTGGAGGTGGCACTCAGTGCCCTGGGCTGGTTCACAAGGTGGGGATCAGTCACAGGTTGGACTTGATGGTCTTTTCCAACCTCAAGACTGAGGTCTTTTCCAACCTCAGTGATTCTGTGATTTTTCATGGTTTTTTTACAGACTCACAACGGTCAAGACTAGCAGAGGAAGCTTCTCACACAGCGAGGAAAAAGCACAGAATTAGATGGAACCTTTCTCTGGTGACCACAGCTGGGTTTGCCTTCCCTGCAACAATTATCACCAATTTCTGAGCTGTGCTGCAGACTCATCTTCATTCAGACTTCCTTCAAGAGCTGCCTGCAACGTGGTGACATTTCTGAAGAGACACCAGCAGGGAGCTGGCCAAGGGACCACACGCTCCTCACTCTCCTTGGGGACACCTTAAAAGTTAACTTTGCTCCTCCCAGCTGGTGCCACAACAGGAGGAGACGGGGAAGAAAGCCAGGGAATGGATCCAGCACCACACGAGGCGCCTCAGAATTTGTGAAATCCAAGGGGAGCTCATCAGCTGTGTGGGAAAAGCAAGGCCAGCCACTCCCACCCAGGAGCTGGCTGAGCACTGCTGCCACAGCCCCCTCCCAGCTCCGCTGAGATTTCTTCCTTCCCACACACCAAACCCACTGTGACACAGCCCTGAGAAGTGTGAACAAGTCTAAAGTATCATCAGGGTGATTAATAGCTCTCCATGCTTAAAGTCACTCTCTGTTTCTGCAATTTATCTCTGATTAAGAGCCGTGAGACTTCCAAGCCCGTTTTTACTCTTTTTCCCTAAATAGGGTTGTAAGCAGTAATAAATAATAGGTATTCACGTTTTGAAAGAGAGGAATTTTTCAGGACATGCCTTGGTGTACATTTCTTACAACCAACACAAAAACTATCACAGAACAGGAACGGAACAAAAAGACAGCAGACATTTTTCATGTATTATTTAAAACAAGAAATACTTTTCAACTGAGACACGGGGAGGGGGAAAAAACAGCATCCAAACCACAACAAAACATGCTGTCAGCTGTTTGAGATGTAGATTCATCTGTGGTGGGAGGGAGGTGAAACAGCCTTGACCAATTCTAAGCTATGGACAAGAAACCAGGGTAGCAGCAGGTTGGGCTGGGAGGACCTGCCTGGGGTCACTGTGACACCCTGCCAGAGGGTCAACCCCTGGGCATCCTGTGCCAAAAAAGACCCCAGGACAGCACTTTGCTGTGTACCATACTGCAGATGAGCTGAGTCACCCAGCAAATTTAATCTCAAAGATTGCTGCATGCAGAGATTTGGGGTTTTTTTGTTTTTTTGTTTTTTTAAAGAAAAGCTGAAAACATGTTTTAGACAAAACGGGGGAGGAAAAGGAAAAGAAAAAGAAGAGTTATGGTTGAGAGTTTCCCAAGTAAAGAGAAGGGCACTACAACAAAACATGTTAAAACATTCAGGACCAGGCTACTTCTTTCTAGTGTGGCTTTTGAAATTGGAGAAGATGACGAGTACCGTACCTGTTTAGCGTGGGGATGTTCCCTCTGTAATCAAACAACCACAGTTAGTCACAGACTGGTTAGTGAAAGCCATCATAAAGAACCATCATCAAGCTGATGCACACACCAGCAACACATTCACAATGGATTCTCCCAAATTTCTCAGCTGCCAGGGAGCCCTGGGGAGCACCCACTGCCTGCCTTTGCTTGCCATGGGCAGAGCCAGGCCATGCAGAGTGCGTGCAAATAATGGGATATCCCAGGAAAACCTTTGGCATTTGCAGGAGACCCCACGTTCCTGTTCCCCTTTCACCATCCCCACTTCAAGCCCTTCGCACACAGCGAGTGCAAAGCAAGGCCAGGGGGGAGCTGGCCCTCCCTGACAGAACAGCAAACAGCAAAAATACAAAAAAAATTTAAAAAATTAAAAAAAAAAAAAAAATTAAAAAAAAAAAAATACCATCTCACACAGGAAAATTGCAACAGGTTCAGGAAAAGAAGCCAAATCCTCAGTGCCAACCCTCCAGGTTAAGCAGCTGCCCACGCACAGGCTCCCACCACGCAGGAACAAAGCAAACACACACAGCACCACGGAACACGCTGCATTTTCAGCATTCACTGCTAAAAAGAACAACCTTAAGGCTAAAAAGAACAAATTTAAGGCTAATTTGAGGAGAAATTTACCGATTTTTTTATCACATCAGTGCAATTCTCCCCATATCTGCGTGCAGCCCAGGGCTTAGTGATGCTCACAAGGCAGAGAGGAGTGAGGGGCACGTTTGCACACCAGCAGAGCAGCCCAGCACACACCAGGAGCAGCCAGGAGAGTGCTCCATGCAAGGTGGGGCAATTGCTGGGATCTGACATGCAAAATAGCATCGACTAAATTATAAAACAAGCCCTTGCACACAGGAGGCTTGTGCAAAGGGATTAGCAGGAACTAAGAGATGGAAAGGAGAGCTTTGAGGAACATCTGAGTGAACATTCACTCCCTTCCCTTCAGGAGATCAAACCTCAGACTTTTTTGACATCCAAGACCACAGGCAAGCCCCCAAATTACTGAGCACAAAGCCTCAGTGCCTAATGACCAGTGTGTCCCATGGCCACACTGCCCAGCAGCCTGCCCTGCTCCTGTCCCAAACTGGTTTGGCCACAGCAGAGTCACCTTTCACCACGAGGTGACTGGTAGAGGCACAAAAAAATTCCTAGAATCTCCTTAAACCATATGGAGGGGAAAAAATATACCTAAAAACGTATCTGTTACGGTATAAATAACACAAATATTTAATTTTTTGGGGGGATGGTGGGGACAGACCCTGAGCTGCAGAGCCTGTGCTCAGGACAGAAGGGGCCTCGAGCCCTCAGGGGGTTGGGACTATTTTTTCAGCTTGGCAAGGAGTGGGAAAGCTGCATGTGATCGACTTCAGTTGGAAAAAATAGTCTGGAGAGGACTGGCAGTTCCTACCCCCAGCAGGAACACTCCTGTAGCCGTCCCTGGAAGGCTTTCAGAAAAGAGAGGGAAAAAAACCAAAAAAAAAAAAAAAAAAAAAAAAAAAAACCCCAGTGTAACAAATGTTCAGTTCAGCCTCAAAAAGGCCGCCCTGGTGCTGTGCTCTGGGAGCTTCTCCTGCCACGCCGAGCTGAGCAGGCTCAGGCAGGGATGGCGAGGAGGGAAACACGGCAAGGATTGAAACTGAAAGAGAGCAGGGATGGATGTCAGGGAGAAATTCTGCCCTGGGAGGGTGGGCAGGCCCTGGCACAGGGTGCCCAGAGCAGCTGTGGCTGCCCCTGGATCCCTGGCAGTGCCCAAGGCTGGGCTGGAAGGGGTTTGGAGCAGCCTGGGACAGTGGGAGGGGTCCCTGCCCATGGCACTGGATGGGCTTTAAGGTTCGTTCTGACCCAGAGCATGCCCTGGTTCTGTGCCAGGGCCACCTCAGAGCCCCCAGCAGCACCAGCCTGGGGGGGACACGGGCACAGCCACGGGGCAGTGCTGGCAGCCACAGCCTCCCAGCCTGCCCTCCACAGCAGCCCTTCCAGCCCTCCTGACCCCTCCTCAGCTCCCAAAACAGCCCTTCCAGCCCTTCCAATCCCTCCTCAGCTCCCAGAACAGCCCTTCCAGCCCTCCTGAACACTCCTGAGCTCCCAGAACAGCCCTTCCACCCCTTCCAGCCCTTCCGATCCCCCCTGCGCC